>CAJUYG010000621.1:79782-93348 GCA_910591675.1 Galerucella calmariensis
TTTCTCTATTTTCTTGGAAAATTTGAATTTGAAAACATAATTTCGATATATATGGCATCCAAACTACTATTGATGAACAATCATACCTACAATGTATCCAAACAATCTCATTTATCATTAGATTGGTATTATATTTGTTCACAAAAACCTTTAGTGGACGAAAAATGGCCGGATTTTTTTTTATCACAGTATTAATACTCTCTATATTGTTTTTGATTATGAAATAACAGTCTCATAAAATTGAAAGCTGTGACAACATTCATATATTGACGATAAACCGGAACAAACAAAAATTACTTCCGTAAAGTAACAAATAACTTTCTTTTTTTCTTTATGTCGTAGCGAAGTTTTTATTTGCCCATTTCAGACTTAATAAACTTTTTTTGAAATACCGAAAGTGTAATTGGAAAAGTCAAATATCCAGTTTAATTGGTACGTCGGGTCGTATATATAGCTACGAGTATTACACAGAACCTGGTTTTCACGCGTTCAGTGCTGTGCTAAAGGCCCAATGCTTGGCAACATTTACTTTGATTACAAAAAATACTTTAAAGTTATGTTTTGCTCCTACCTTTATAAAGATATGTGATATTTATAGATCTTATTGGTAATTTAATTATTACTATTATCACTTTTATGTTGCTTAAAGTTAGTGTGCTCATAAAAACAATCTCACATCAATTTTGTATCAAAATTTTGATTCCTTCTTTTCCTAATATTTTTTCCCGAAGGAATTTTAGATGTCTACAGGCTTCAACTTAGGTAAATGTTCCTCTTCTTTCCAGCAATCTCCCAGGTGCTGTGCTCTAGGATTCTGAAGTGCTGTGCAGTTGGAAAGTATATGGATGGAGGTTTCTTCTTCCATTCCACAAAATCTGCATTCTTCTTCCTCCACTATGTTGAGCTTTTTCAGGTGCCCATTCAGGCGACAATGTTTTGTTGGGATCCCTGTTAAAACTCTTAGCGCAGTTTTACTTTGACTTATGCATTCATTTGATCTCAACAGGTTGTAGTCACCCAGAAGAGTCTTTGATTGTATAAGCCTTACTAGATATTTCCAATGGTCAGATCTTCTCTTTTCCTCGGCTTCACCGGCTTCTTCCAATATTACATTAAGGCTGATTTCGCAAAAGGGTTCAGGCCCCCAGTAAGGTATTTCAGTCCCTTTTTGCTAGTTCATCTGCTATTTCATTTCCTTCTATTCCAGTGTGTCCTGGAATCCATAGTAAGGTGACTATATTGTTCTCGCCTAGTTCATTGAGTTTGTCTAGGCATTCCCACACCATTTTGGAACTGATTACACAAGAGCTCATTGTTTAATGGCTGCTTGACTATTCGACATTATGATAATCCTTTCTCTTCTGTATCCTTTATCAATATTGAACTGGGCGCACTTTCTTATGGCGTGGATTTCCGCTTGAAAGATACTTGGGGTTTTTCACAAGCTTTTAGAGTGTTTGGTCCCTTAGGTTCCTTAGGCATTTACCCGGTCATTTGACTGACACGTACACAGTCTGTTTTCGCTCCTCATCTCACCCATATATTATAAACGCAGGTATAAGTTTATGTTGAACTACTATCCCCGAATTCACCAAACATTTAAATTTGTCCATTATTACAGATCCTTTAGACGACTACAGAGGCAGCTTTTATTCTTATTATCATTATTAAACATCCTATATATTATATATTCTTATCTCTCACATTAGTGAATTTTGAATTAATATCTGTTTAGCTTGAACATAGTAAATGTATTTAATATATCCTGTAAGTTATGCATTTATCTTTGATAGAATCCCAAAGGACTATATATCTTGTATTTGGACATAATCCATGAATTAATCTTTATTCAATTGGGCATATCTGAATGGAACAAGTTATAATTAATAACGTCGGCAGGATCACTTCCTTTACCATTCCCGTAATATCCGGCGTTTTCCAACCAAGCTTTCAGGGCAACAAACTTGAAAGGAAAATAGTAGCTAACAAAATTTTACTTTCTGTGTATCTCTTCTATTACCGAGAATTCAATTTGTTTTGAAAATATGGAAAAGTGTTCCATCTCATTGTAAATATTTGTGAGGAAAACTATGTTTATGAAAATAGAGAGTTGTAGGTATGGATTTGACAATAATAGTAACAACAATTTAAAAAAATTTAAAAAATTGCAGACGTTATAGTGTCCCGTAAATTGGAGTCATGCTAGATCGTTAAGAAATATTCAAAATATCCAAATACAATTTTTCTCTAACCTCCTCAGTTTATGAGATACAGGCTGTTAAAAGGCGTAGACGAAATATACATTTTATTTCATATCTTGTCGGGGGATGAAAGTAAAATTTTAAATTTTGTCGTAGGTTATTGTCCCTTTAAAACACATCAACAGTATTAATTCTGTCAAATTCTAATAAACCAGTGGCGTGGTACGAGAGGTTTGAAACTGGAAACTGGAACAGGCTGTATCTCACAAAATAAGAACGTTAGAAAAAAGTTGTGTTTGGGTATTTTGAATATTTCATTACGATCTATCATGTCTCTTTTTCACAAAAACCCTGTATAATATGATAGATTGATCCTGAAAAATTGGTATTATTGTCGGTTTTTGATAAGTGTGCAACATTCCAATTCAATCTAACGTTTTGAAATCACATATATACAGGTGAAACTAATAAAAGCTCGATAATAACCATCAATTTTAAATTTATCGTCTCTGAATTCCTAACGAGTCTTTTATTAATTTTTAAAACCATTTATACAGCATTTGCGTTTCTATGCAAATTTAACTCACTACTCTTATCAGCGGCGAGCCAAAATTCCATTATCAACAAGCAAGCTCTAGCTTCTGGTACATCCGCTGCATTGTGCCATTTAATAGCTTCGTGAAGATTTCCTTGTTCGATCCTTTTTTTATAATTAGTGATAAAACAGGAAGAGCTACATTGCTTGTTCACGGAAGTTGACAGACTTTGTTTTTGAACAATATCGATTCCATAGGCGTACTTGAAGTCGTATTTAGGGCCGGTTCTATCACCTCTGGTTGAGAGTTCAAGTTATGGTTAACAAGATCTGACGAGAGGTTTGCTGTTCTACGACCGTTATAACCATTATCACTACTTCAAATTTGTCCTGTAGAGTAAGTTTTGTTCCCAAATAATTCCAATATTATGATAAATAGAATAGAAATAGCTATTTATAATCAACTCATCAGCACTACATATCCTACCTAAGAGAGCTCAATACATTTTCTAATGTTGGAATCGTTTTGGATTTATTATTCCGAAAGATAAATTATTTTTGACCCCTTGTGTGCGTTTGATAGGGACAATGTTTTATACGTCATCCTTTAGACTAGACCATCACTCAAAATATATTGCCGAAACAAAAACTTTTGTCTTTGATGTGGCTACTGCTATAAAAGCATTCTATCCTTTGTGTTCAAATCATAACAAACATAAACCTCACAGTTCCCAGATTTTGAACTAATTACTTTAAACTTAACAATAAGGAAGGAATTTAATATACAATGGACTTGCCTTGCAATATATTAAGTTTACTATTTTATGTTTCATAAAGATCCGAATTAGTTTTTAATTAACTAACTTAAAAACGAGGTTCATGTACTTTAGTTTCAGACCGCTTCATGTACATAATGCAAGTTAAGCCTGCCGCTATTAGAAAATAGTAGTAAATGTAAGAATCTTATCATATTCCAGCATTTTCTATTATAAATTCTGGTAACAGCATATATTTTATTGCATCTGAATACCGAATCTAAATCAGAAATACGAAAGAACACATTCGTCTCGTACAAATTCAATCAAAATTGAATAAGTTTGCTACGGCATTTTGAAATATTGAATAATAAGAATTTTAAATTGCTGTCATTGATAAAACGTGATGGTTTCCACAGTATTCAGCAGCTTTCTCTCGTCTCTCTATCGTCTATTAAACGATTCTACTGTGTCAAATATCACTTGAATTCCTCGAATAAAATGATAGTTGAACTGGAAGGTGATTCTTCTTCGATCTCGTTCAAAGATTGATTTAATCATTATTGGCATCGTTTTATAAAATGTTGAACTGGAATAAAAAAAAAGATAAAATTGTTTTTTTTAAAAGGCGCCGTCCCTTCGCCGGCATCACCTCAGCCTTCTGTCTCTGTCTGTAATGCCAATGCATGCAAGTCTTTGGACCTTGCTTAGTTTTAGCATAGCAGAGGATTGTCTGATCTTTGGCCACCATACCAGAAATGCATATGTGATCCTGGGAATGACAACCATTTTGTACAGCCAGTGTACCATGCTGGGTCTAAGCCCCCAAAATTGTTGTTACTGATAACGAGTTTGCAAGTTAATTGTGTTCATTGAGATCTTTGTCATCAAAATCTATTTAAATTTGCCATAAATCGTGGTTCTCAACATATTTTCAATATCCTTTTGATTTTCATATTCATTTATATTTTAACACTAAATATCTGTGAACTTTAACAAACTTTGGAAAACTCAAGACAAAGAAATATCAACAGAATACAAACCGCGACTTCCACTGTTTATTTTGACGCAAATTATTTTTATAAGTAAACTGATTTATTTATTCTGGAAATGGTTCATGAATATTTATGACCTCACTCAGAAAGTTTCCACTTCGTCGTATCAAAACCCATTGATTCGTTGAAAGTCCAAATACTTACATTCTTCTTTAAAATATTATTAAAGTTTGTTTATTTAAATTTATTTCCTGTGAATTGAATTCTCAAGCTTTTCTGGTGTCAGCTTAAGCTCAATTCACCTAGAACTGAGAAAGGAGTTTCTTGTATACAACCATGGATGAAGTGTTGTGTAGACGAGATATTGAGTACCTCACATCCCTGACTCTGTACATCGTCGCGAATTATTTGGGCGTAGTCAAAATTGACGTATTCTTTTTCTCTTTTTATCGTAACGAGATATTTTTGCCATCTGTTCATCGAGATGCAATCTTCAATTACGATATCCAGATCAGTTGTTGAGGCCTCTGGAGTTGATGGGTCTGCTATTACTACCTCTGGTAATGCCGATGTATTTACAAGTGGTTCTGAAACATCTACTTACTGATGGAAATTTCATTAGCTACTTATATACACGATAAACCCCTCCACATCAGTGACATTTTCAGCTAAACAAAGAGAAATCTCTTCATCGTTCTAGGCATATCAGCCTATAGTTATCGTCATCATCTTCGTGAACTGACATTATTCATGTTAAATGAGGTATGAAGATGTAAATTTAACAAAATGTTGCGGAAGTTTAGCGTGCCAGATCTGATCGAAAGATTTACGAATATAGATGAGATTTTTTTAAATTTAAAATAACAGCTCACAATAGAATTTCTTGTTAATATGCAAATATGTGTAATTCGGAACGGGGAGTTGCTATATTCTGGGAAACCGAGAATGAAATAAACATACTTTTCTCCAATGTATATTCGTAGAATAAACTTTTAATTAGATTTTCAGTTGTTGGGAATTTTCTCGGTTCTTTTGTATTTGTCCACAAATGCATAAAATCTGTTAAAATACTCCAGTTCCTATACAGAAATGAAAATATCGATAGTACGCTTTTAACTGTAATATATACAGTGTCCCAAAAGAAATTAAAAAGTTAATATGTACAGCTGACAAAAACTACAACTATAAAAGACAACCCATAGCTTTATGGCTCCAATAAAAAACTGCTCTTTCAAAATCGATAATCAAACTGAAGCTCTAACCACATAATGAACATCTATTATTACGGGAACAAAGAGAGACATGGAATGAATTCCTTTCAAATACTATTTATTGAAGAAACTTAGACCAGAAAGCTGTAGTTCTTCAGCTTTCTGGATGAGTAGGGATTGAATCCGAGCACGGGTCATCATCACACACTTGTCCAAAATGGAGCTTTACAACGACTTCTTTGCAAACAGCAAACTCCAAATGAATACAATAGCAAACTGCACAGAGCTAGATTAATGGAGTTTTTTTTCGGGCCGAGATGGGACAACTCTTGTTCGAATGGTTCCTTAACCAGTACCCAGACAGTGTTGGACTCATTCCCGCAGGAATGCCTGCCAACCACTACCCACCTCAAACTCGCCGTTACTCCCGCCTTGGAAACACTACCCTAGCATAACAAACGAAACATGCAAGGAGAAACATCTAGCGCTGTTGCCATTGCTGCATATTAAATTTTTTTAAAAAGACAAAAAAGAGAAGGATATGGGTACACCCTATTGATTGATCAATTACTATTGTTCCTATATCATCCCAAGATTTTTGCCGTGAGTCCCGATGTTTATATTCTCCGTTCGAACTATCCCATAAATTGGGTCTCTGTTCAACTTCGCTAATTAGTATTTCTGTTTGTATTGTATTGTATTGTATTGTATATTGATACGAAATGTATAATACTTTGTTATTTGATCTTCATATTACATTTATGAGCCTTAGTTTCATGCATTGATTTAATTTGTTGTTTTTGTTTCAGAGCTAAAGTTTGGCTCGAAGCATGCGATAGGCCTGACTTGATGCCAAAAATAGAAACTCTATACAATAGTAGTCATCGTTTATGTGGTGCTCATTTTGAACCAGACATGATTATGCAACATCATCAAAGAAAACTTCTTTTAAAAAAGGCTATTCCAACAATATTTCTTTCATCAAATACTGCAATGCCTAAAGACTTTCAGACAAATGATTTATTGGAAAAGAATTTTGTTCGCTACTTTTGTGGTTATTTAATTAAAAAATGTTCGGAAATTCATACATGCAGCGTATGTGAGACGTATTCACAAGCGTATTCACAGAATTTAGACGATTCGTCTTTAAACTTTTACCTTAGAGCTTATGAAAATACGAATAAAGGATACTTTTGGAAAATTGAATATGCCGCATGAAAATTTTGTACAATACATCTCATTATTAGAAACATTATTACAAATTAATTTTGAGAAAGTTGCTACGGAATATGATATTGTTGAATCACTTATAAATATCAGTCAAACAACAGCGTTTGTACATCCTGGTGTTGATTTTCCAATAAAATATTTAATAATACTTTTCTTCAGGTTACGACTGAATTACACATTAACATTTGTCAAT
Organism: Galerucella calmariensis; assembly: GCA_910591675.1. NCBI lineage: Eukaryota > Metazoa > Arthropoda > Insecta > Coleoptera > Chrysomelidae > Galerucella > Galerucella calmariensis. The sequence goes on from CAJUYG010000621.1 coordinate 86,903, forward strand.
AAAAGTTTTAAAAATCATAACAAAATGAAAATGGTTATATGGAAAAACCAATAAATATTTTGTATGAGACTATTGTTTTATTAACTCATCAGTCTACTGTTCTACAATATTGAAGAAAAAACGTTTAACACGTTCAAGTCATTTTAAAACGTATGCACCTACGCCTATGGTAAAATGAATCGTAAAACGATCCGTTCAAGGTTATCAAAAGCTCTGGCAATTTATGAATGAAATTTATGAGAGATATACTACTGGTTGGTTCATATACTGTGGTCGTACCATCTGAAAACAACAACTAAACGACGAGCAAGCTGCGCCTCGCGTTGCTACGTGAAGCGCACGGGCTAAACCGTCGCCTGGCGTATGAATTGAAGCTCTACGCGTCCATTTGAAAACCTACATTTAATTTATGATATCTGACCTCACGCGTATGGTACTTGCGCGTACCATACGCGTCCATCTGAAACGGGACTAAGAGGCTGAGATGTAGCTGGCGATAAAATCAGCGCCCGAGCAAAAAAACTAACAATTTTTCTCTAGGCACTCCAATAATATGTTATACTTTTGTCGTCTAGCTTTATCAGCAAGATTTAAATTGAACGACAAAGTTTTAAATGGCAGTTTCAACCTCAAAAGCTTTAAAATCTCGTTAACTATTTTATCTCTCCTCAAGGCACATCCGAAGAATTTAGTTTTCGAAATTTGTATTCAGCGATCATTCGTAAGAATAGAATTACTCTCTAGTGTACGAATGTATGGCCGCACTGGATCTAATGTTTTAAACTAAATTGGTTGAATTGCTCACTGACATGTGATGACCACTTTTTAACTACATTACAAACGGTTACATTTTATATACAGTTTGTTCTTACTTGTGATAGATCGTGTCGTAGATATGGGATGGAATCAAAGGATCACACTGGGCGACCCTGGGAAGCTGGCGCCGAAGAAATATTTGACGATGACCAGGAAAAACCTACGTTTAACAGTAGGATTTCTGACTGGCCACTGTCAACTAAGGAAACACCTCCATACTATGGGGCTAGTGGACACACCTCTAGGCAGGATGTGTGAACAGGAAGATGAAACTGTCAGGCGAGTGTCCGGAGTTATCGTCAATAAGAGAGTGTGTGTTCGGTGAGTCTTGGTCTACACCTGCCGATATAAAGGAGATGTCTCCTAGTGACCTGTCCACCTTCCTGGGAAGGACAGGATGAGCGATGACCTAAAAGGACAACTCCTCGAAAGGATGTACAATGGACACATGTGGCCTAAGTGCTGTGAGCCTACACTCACCCTTCCTATTCTACAGATATAGATACAGAGATCGTGTCGTTGGGAAGTCCGTAAAAAATGTGTCTGTGAAGAATTGTTTGTTCAGATTTTTTTAGATCCAAAATGGATACTAGGAAGGCAAATTTGAACATTAACATAAAACATGACTATCTTGAGAATAACATTATATTACTTTGTAGTGAATTCACGAACAATTTCAGAAGTATATACATATACAATTGTTCTTGAGCGCTTTCAACTCTTCTTTAGAACGATTATTTCACGTTGTAACCTTAAAACTAGACAACAACCATAAATAATGAATTAATATTGAAGTAGCAGTAAAGCCCTACTTTCTGAGAAACGGAATTCTAAATGCATATTCGGCATATATGCACAAAGCTTTGATGTTCAAAATGAATAATTCACAATATAAATATGGTTTATTTATGTATATTTGAAGTCGGTGTCTGATTTACATTGATATGCACTGTGATGCGAAACAAGTAGTAAACTTCATTCCGAAATCTGCTTCTTGCGTACTTGATAAGTTCAGATTTAAGATGTGACTGTAGGTACGCCCGTCAGGCAAACAAAAACATATACATATGTATATTGAAAAATTCTTAGCCTACTATAGAACCAAGCAAAATTTCAATGTTACAGCTAACCTGCAACGTCTCTAGACCTGAAAAAATGTTTCTTCTTGCTTTGCAAACCAGACCTCCACAGCTTTTATTACCTCCTCGTTGGAAGAAAATTTACGACCTTTTAAACGTTTTTTCAGTTAAGGAAAGAGATGATAGTCGGACGGAGCCAAATCTGGTGAATAAGCGGGGGTGTTCTAGTAATTCAAACTTTAAATCATGAATTTTTTGCTTGGCAACATGAGATTTGTGTGCAGGGGCGTTGTCCTGCAAAAACAAAACACCTTTGGATAGCTTTCCGCGTCTTTTCTCTTCAATTTTTTTCCGTAGAGTGGTCAGTAATGTCGAATAGTAATCTCCGGTTATTGTTCTACCCTCATCCAAAAAATCAATCATAATTACTCCATGTCAATCCCAAAAAACTGAAGCTAAAAGTTTTCCAGCAGATTTTTGGACACGAAACTTCTTAGGTCTTGAAGAGGACGAAGGACATTAATCACCAAGGGTATTGAGCATATCTTCGTAAATCTGCTTACCTCTTAACCCTTTTAAATACAGGTACTTGATGATGGCTCGATACTCCAATTTTTCAATTTTCACAATTTTGGTGGACCTCTTTTCTTTTAATTTATTGCGTCACTCTGATTCACTTTTTTTTCAATACATCCTCGTATATTGTCCATGCTAACCGAAATGAATTAAGATTGGAATCGAATTTACTAAAGTAATTTTTATTAAAACACAGCACGTAAAAATTCCAAAAAGAATTTATAATCAGAAATATTAAAAATAAACTTTGGAAGTACGAACTTTGGTCAACTTTCCAGCTTTTCATCTCTCGGCAATTAAAACTAAATTGTTTTAAACATGTTTCGCTAACCTATATAAGTTCACAAAGAAAAACGAGAAATGGTAGAGATTAATTTTGACCCTCAATTTTAATAGGAAAAGTTAAAAATTACAGTTTTCTTGCATATTTACAGAGAACTTTGAAAAAAAAACACACAAAGTAATTAAATTTTTTTAAATATTGAATTAAATTCCGTCCTATCCATGATTTAATTCACTTACACGAGTTACAAATTTCTGAAGTTACCAGAAAGAGAGAAGTAAAGGACTCAACAAGTTTACTTAGAATTTCCACCCTAATAATTACCCGAATAGATGATATATGTAACGAAAAGGGGTGTCGATGGAGAAAAAGCTATTATTAGAGACGTATTCCAACACCAAACTGAACCCCTTAATAATGTATACCTTGAATCCGGTTTCTATTACATAATAAATCACCTTTTCATTAAATATTGAGCATTTGCTTCCGGTCTGTCGAATTTTCCGCGGTTTTCGAACCAACAGGTCCGGCATTTAGATGAAACTTTGATAGCAAAAAGTACTTATGCCAATAAATTTTAGAAAAAAAAAAGGTAAAACGTGTCGCGGGACACACGGTAGGAACTTTAGTTCCTTTTAAGCAAAAATTATGTAATACATCTGACGTTATAGATAAACGATTTGCATATTCCTCGGTGGTCGAGTAGTAAGCAAACCAGACTCTCACGCGGTAGACCCGGGTTCGATTACCCGTGAAGAAGTTTTTTTTATTGTTAATTTTATTCTTAAATAATTATTCTGCTTGATATTAATAACAACAACAGGTGGACGTTTGGAATATTTAGCAGAATATTCATTATTATAGATAATGGTACGGTACCCTTCATGAGGGAGACCGACTGGCAACATCTACTTATATCAGCATCGTATATTTAAAAAGGGAAACCGTAGCATTATACAAATTGGACATTCAAGAACTGTACGTTTACCACAAAAAAATTAGTGGAAACATAAAATTGAATTGTTAAATTTTTAATTTGAATTTATATTACAGTTTATAGAAATTTTTATTTTCTAGATTTTTTCTTAAGTGGGTCGTAGAAAAAATATGCTGCTCGACTCGTGTGGATTGTCCATATCCACACTAGCTGCACAAACTACTATTTCTATCAAAATATGCCCTTTTACATTTAAAAACAACCTGCCAAATGTCAAATCAATTTATACATCCATTTTAAAGTTATCGAATTGAAACATTCAAGTTTTCAAAATTTCAACACCCTGTATTTCGAAAACTTAATGTGCTAGACCCCTTAATCCTCATATTATTTTGTCCAATTTTACGAGAGGAATCTACATGCAAACGTTGTAATTACCCTTAACGTTCGAGTTGCTTATACCATTTTTTGCGCGATCGTATTGAAATAAATTCCGAATAAAATAATTTAAATTTCTTCGAAATGAACGAAATGTCAAAAGTGACATTTATACTTCTCGATCAGTTTAATATATTTTGCATTTTGGTGAAATTGTTTTTATGCTATTTATCACTTTCCGACGTCTGAACGGTAAGTAAATCACTTACCGACGTGTTAAACTTAGAAACCAGTAAACACAACCTACCGTCCTGACAACCGATGCTGTAAATAAACACAAAAGATGAATCGTGCAGAAAAAATTATTAAAATAATAGTAAAAAATTTATCCGAATAAATTCAAGTAGATCACCAGCACTGCGAATACCAGCTTTGCATAGAATTTTAATGTAGGATCGGTGGTTCAGTGGTAGGGTGCTCGCCTTCCACGCTGGCGCCCCGGGTTCGATTCCCGGCCGGAGCATATGAATCGCTGCTTCGTAAACGAGAGAGAGACTCAGGAGAGAGCACACGCACGCAAGTAAGGCACATAACGAAGCAACGTAACATAACGTAACGTAACGGTCATATCTTTTGCGTCGCGACCCCCGGTCGCTCAAACCTAACATGACGTGAAGAACTAAAGTTCCAAAAACTCCATTTGTAGAATATAAATGAAACTCTGTATCTATTTCTTCAAAAATAAAAACAATAAGAGAAAGCCAAATGATGATGATGATGATGATGATGAACATCAGTTCCTTTTAAGCAATAATCAAATTTTCTGAATCACTAAATAAATACACATATTAATATAAGAATTTATTTTACTCTGGATGAAACTTCATTTAACAAAAATATACAGTAGTATTAATTATAAAAATCTTATCATTAAGTTGATTGGCACAAAGTACATATTAAGTATTCTATTAACTGTAATTAATAATTCAATGTATGTTGACAATCAACATTTTGCGCAAAGAGTCTAGCTCTGAGACTGAGGAGAGAGCGCGAAAGCCCACGCGCTCAAGGCACATAACGTAACAACGTAACGCAACGGTCAGATCTTTTGCGTCGCGACCTCCCAGCCCTCCAACCTAACGTAAAGAGCTAAAGTTCTAAAAAGCTGAAAAATTGTAGACTAATATCACGCTACAACATTTTCACATACAATCACTGCTCTCGTAGGTCAAAATATGTAACGACAATGAACATACTTCGCTAATCAAAATTATTTAATTACTGTGAACAGCGGTTACTTGAAATTCTACGTCGTACACAGACTACGATGACCTTACAGGTCCGTCTGGACTGCATCGATCTATATAAAGGCAGCAGCAGCTTTAGTAATTTCCTACGGCTATTCTATAATTTATTAAAACGGTGGCTTGCCTCAGGATGTAGAAACGTCAATATCGAGCGCAGTTTAATTCAAGTTAAATTGTTAGTTAAGAGAAGAGTTTTCTCCTAAGAGCAAGTGTTAGGGATATATTTGTTCTGGAACTTACTAAAATCCAATACTGATTTTCAGTAGACTTGAATTAAGGCCTCAATAAATGATTGAAGGCTACAGAAGGAGTGCAAGGTGCGACGCATTGTGGAAACATGACTCAAACTACCGGATACTGCAAGTAATTGAAAAAAATACTCAAAAATTATTATTATTGTTAATATATTCAGTAAAAGCTGAGCCAATCCTGCAAATTGATAATAACAGAGTAATATAGAGACCCTTTCTGGCCCTTGGCTGACAAGTTAATCAAACATCTCACCCTTGAAGGGAGAGGCTCAATTGAGCAGATGTAAAGGATCATTAGCCCTTACAAATATTCAAAATGTTCCAAGGAATGTCTTGAATTTACAAAATATATTACACTGGAATGATGGTGCTGTTTCTATAAACAATTTTTCAACCTGATACATTTAGTGGATGATATAATAGGATTCTCAAGTCGCCCTTTCATGCATATTGTACACTTATATTGATCAATAGATACATAAAAAGAACATTGTTAACAGAGTATACGTATGGGTCGATTGATGCACCTTTAAAGGATACGGTTACGGATAAATATACAACTTTACGGTTTGCTTAACGTATCTAATATTTGTTTTTTAATTACCTCAGTTATATGCATCCGAACAATGCATCATGGAAGTTGTGGAGACTAGAGATAGGAGTCTTCGTATCAAAGTATAGGTACATTTAAATATTTCAAATTATGACGTATTTTCATCATCATCATAACTCAACATCAACTATAACTATAACACCTGTCTGAAAAGAAATCTAGCACATATCCAGAGAAAAGGAAGGGCTAAGCACCATCTCGACCTG
>CAJUYG010000621.1:117394-127411 GCA_910591675.1 Galerucella calmariensis
CATACTTAATTAGGGTTTATTACTCCTCGTACTTTCTGTACAGACGTGTATTTATTTATTGATTCGAAAAATTTGATTATTGTTAAAAAGAAACTAAAGTTCTTACCGCGTGTCCCGCGACACCTTCTCCAATTTTTTGTTAATTGCACATTGAAATACATTATTTAGTCTGTTTCCCCGCATCATGCTTTCGAAATTTTTTTCGTACAATTATCAATGTCCTTGAGTTAGATTATTTTTTGTTGTATCCGACAATTTGGCCCTTTTATACATTCCTTATTTATTATTTTGAAAAATGAAATGAAGTCTTTCCATGTTCATTTCTTTTATTCATAAGAAGAGTGTCGCATCAACCATGAGAATATTGTTAGATTGTGTTTAAAATATTTAAACTCGGCACTGACAATCAATCATGCGGGTGCTCACACCACAGGAAGCGGATGCCATGGGAAAGAAACTCGGCACATGTCTCAGGTAAACGAAATAAAAATAGTCAAACTTGGCACAGAGATTAAAAGATTCACTTTCAAAATATTTATACTAGGCACATAATAATCATAAAGGTCTTTATTAACAGAATTTTTATACTTAAAAAAAGACTGAACTATTTTAAATAATAAATAAAGATAACGATAAGAGAAAATTGATAACCTGTGCGAATAATTTAAAATATACAGGATGTCCCACGAGGTTTTGGCCAATATATATCTCGAGAACTTTAAGCTGCAATATTGAAATTTGGCAGTTATAAACCGTACGTAGTTTAAGCAATCAGCTATTTTGCTTTGCTACAATGTCACGTATAATTTTCAGAAATTTTCCACTGCTTTAAAGGCGATTGGGCGATACCTATTTTTTTGTGTTAACCTCATTTAAAAACCAGGAGGAGTAATTTGAATTTATGTTGGCAATTCTGTAGACCCCTGATTGGTCAGATTCAGCCCAGTTTCACACAACACTTTTTAATATTGACATCAGCTGATTTCCATTTTTGATAGTTCTGACAGATGAATAAATAAAAATTTCTCAAGCAGTGGGTACATTATTACTTTACATTTTTCTTAAAATAGTAGTAAAGTCGGTTTACCGAGTATTTAAGGAATACTGAAGTAGAGGAACAATATACAGTGCAAAAAATATCGGTGGTATACCAGGACTTATGAAAAATTGTGATGAGTGAATAAAAAATGTCGTTCGATGAACAAAAATGAGATATGTGTTACCTCCCACCACAGCTCATGCAAGACATATAAATGCTTTGTACAGAGCCATATTATTAGTTGTTCTCCCATTTTTTCGGCGTTTGGCATTGCCCGAATAAGCTTTGTACGACACTGACCGGCGAGGTAGTAATTCAGTTGGGAGAGTCTATACCTGCGCAATCGCAACTTTTTACATCATCTCAGGAACCATTTCCTCATTTGCCATATAAATTTTAATAGAATAAAAATATAATTCCTCAAGTTTGATACAACGTAGGCAATCCCATCTTGTACGAAAATTAAAAAGCTCGTAGATGCCTGACATAACCTATAATTAATTTAAACTTGCCGTCTCGTAGTAGGGAAAAGTAGCCACCCCCTGAATAAACTTGGTCTTTAAACGGGGAAATTAGGTTGGAGGGATTAAATTATGCGAAATGAATATTTTTTGCGTCGGCCTCTGCTGGTATAACATAGACTCCTTTGACAATTATCCGCAGAGGGAATTTTAATTGTGCGAATGGAATTCAGTTTAAACGAAGGTTGATTAAAGCAAAATGGGGTTGTTAAAAATTATTCTGAAGGATCCAAAGATGCATGCTTCTCATTAGTTAATAAGGAAATGTTGATAAATGATTTAAAAAAAGTTTCAGATGGTTACTGCTATAGCTTAAACAATCTAAAATGTCATGGGAATGCTTAGGGAGAGCTTCTTCATCACTTTACAAGGATTCCAGGATAAGCTGGAATATAATAAAATTAAATATCAAATAGAGGAGCTGGGAAACCGTTTTGGGTGCCGGGACCATTTTGCTGAATCAGCTCCAGTAATATTAGAATAAATAGGCGAAGCAAATGTGTGACCATCCGGTATAGATTCTTCTGGGTGCCTACAATGTTAAGATCAAATAAATGCCTCAGTTAAAGTAAAACTACAGAGTTTTAACAGGGATCCTGACGGGATATTGTCTCTCCTGAAAGGGCACCTGAAGAAGCTCAAAATAGTGGAGAAAAAATGATAAAATGTGGTATGGAAGTGGAAACCTCTGTCTACATACTTGCGGATGGTTTGCACAGTAATTCAAAATCCTAGGACACATCCCGCTCCGGGAAATAGTTCTAAAGGATCTACTAGACAGTGTCTGACATTTTTCTCAAGAATAAATAAATTTAAATCTTCACACAGAATGCCAGTGCTATTGGAATTTGTGACTTTTGATATGTGTATCTTTGTTTTGGATTGCGATAAACGATTTAGATGCTGGTTGTAGACAAAATGTGTTGTCAGTATAGCATCTAGTCTGTTTAATGATTGATGCATAGAGAAATATAACTTTTGTAGATAAGAATGTGAAAGTATTATTTGTTGATTGATAATATCTCCTCAATTTCTAAATGCGAAGCTAGTTATAAAAATATAAATGGAATTGATGTGAAGCTCATACATCAGTTTTCCCAATTTGGGTGTGATAGATGATTGAAAGCATTTCAGCTTCATAGGACCCGTATATTTGAGCGAACACGTATTAAAGCGCATTCAAGGATAACCCAGACGTTTATCCGATTTTACTTCAGGTTCGTACACCTCTAAAGCCAATTGTGATTGATTGATGTTCAAAAAGGTCTAGTCGCAATTTTTGAAATAATTTTCCGGGCTTAGAGTACGCAAAGTAGGTTTTACGAACTATTATTTTTTAAAGTAAAGCCCTTGGTCGATAAAATAAGAATATATAATTTTACTCATTTATTGTAAAAATGGAGAGAAACGAAAATGCAAATGGATCATTATGAATTTGGATCATATTTTAGGAATGATTTTTTTTGTTTACAAGATGTAGTTTTGAATTTAAATTTGACAATATGTATCCAACGCCTATTTAACCCAAAGCCGCTTTTAGTGGATGTTTCGACAGAACAAAGATTACGGCTGAAACTTTTCGATTAATTTGCATACAGATGTGCCTGGCTCCAACAATTATGTACCCTTCAGCACAACTTTTTTCTGCTTTTTATGAAGACAGATAAGTGAAAGTATGGAATTTATAATTTTTTTTTCAGATTCTTCAAAAGATACATTTTTTTTATTAATCATGATTGTGACCCAGCTGAGATTTTTGCATATTTCAGCTAGACCCAACAATAAGTTGCATAAAAATGGAATAAAAAGTGATGGATTGAAACAAAATTAAGACAAAAAGCATTTGAACCTAAAATATTGATTTTCAGTTTTTTATTTCGAATAATTTAGATAAAAGAGGACAGATCTTGAAAAGTGGTCTGTAAAACACAATATTCCATAGCTTTAATATGATATGACGTCTGTACATGATTTTTAATTGTAAATAATAACTCGGACGAATATTTTTTTATGAATCTTTTTTTTCGTATCTGGCACACAACGGAGTATAACTTGATCACACTATACAATAATTTTGCAGAACTTTATCCTTCGTTAATGTCGAATATTTATGCTTTAGTTTGAAAATCTGAAAACTTGAAATGTAAATGATGCAAATCTGGAAACAAAGTTTCACAATACAAAATCGGAAGTATCGACCTATGAGGTTCTTGGCAATTTTCTGAAAAAGTTTAAGAACTTGGACGTATCGGTATGGGGATACAAATTTATCAAGAACTTATTGAATTTTACGAAACTTTAGATTGCTTTTTTTATTCATCTTGAGGATTTGGGCAAAATTAATCTTTATTATCATTTCCTTGACCTCTCTCTCACTTGTAAACTGGCTTCGGCGTATTTGCGCCTTATCAGTACAAGGTAGATATTCTCCATCCAGAGGCTCTGGACGCTGCTTCTCATCACACCCGTTCGAAAGATGTAGGACAATCCAACTTTCATTAAAGTTCAGTTATCTGTATCTGTGAATTGGGGAAGGTGAGTGTAGGCTTACAGCACTAAGGCCACTTGTCCTCCCAGGTCATCGTTCATCCCGTCCTTCCCAGGAAGGTGGACACTAGGAGGTGGACCTAATTTTGAAAAAGCATTGAATCTTCCAGAAGAGAACTTGCTAATGATTATGGAGTTCAAATTGTTTTTGGCTGTTTTCCGGCCAGAATGATTGAAAATGTCAATATTTTCATAAATACATGCTCTCTCAAATGATATACAGGGTGATTCCAGATGTTTTATTTTATTCCTGGTCTGGTGGAGAAAGTTACGGAGATGCTATAGGCTACTCAGTAAAAAATTGCAATTTTTTTAACTGCAGACTGACCAATTTAAGAAGCTTCTCCAAATGCTATTTATGATGAATGTGTAGTGGAAATTGAATCACCAATGTTAAAAAGAACAAAAAAAACTTATTTTGATGAAGCAGATCTTATTATCTTCTGTATGTTCCTTGTGGTATATTATTCATTCTTTTTTTAATTTCTTGGGAAATTAAACCACAATATTTTTAAATTCTTTATTTCAACGTTTCGGTAGCGTTCCAGCTACCTTTGTCAAGAAAAAATAAGTAGAAATTAATTTTTATCCCTAACTGACACAACAGAAAAAATTTGACAACTAGACAATCAAAAATTATTTTGAAGTTTAAGACTGCAAAATTTTGTTATCAAATTTTTATTAAGGTCCATTCATAGTAGATCATATCTGTGGCAAAATGTGAAATGAAATATTTCATTTTATGACATTCCAACGATATGATAGTCTACTAGAAATGGATCCAGTGAAGTGCACGTTCCAGGAACGGTTTTTATTCGGATAGCGGGATAGCTTATATTGGAAATGTTGTTAATAAAACGCGTTTCTTGATAGTTTTTTTGTGTATGAATATTTCAGTTTTTGAAATATGTATTTCACATTCTGGAACCGCACAATATTTATAGCTTTTTTTACTCTGGTTCTGGTCCATTGTGTCGAATAGTATAAATTATTTCTAAGCGTTCTTATTTCACAAACACAACACTGTTCAGAGTTTGCTAAAACGTATAATAATAAGCATATGAGCAAGCAAAATACTGCTCTAAGTAGTCATCTAACCGAAAACCGATCGGCGCGGTATCCGCTCTCTGGAGAGATTTCATATGCGATGACGTCACGCCTGAAATTCGGAAAGGAGCGCTGTTTGATTTTTATAATTTTTTTAGGCGACTTAGGAGTGTCGCTGACGTCTGACGGTATGTTTCATCGTCCAGAAGTTTTTTAAAGAAAATGAGACAATTCAGAATATATATTATGCCCATCTGATGCCTGTCTCTTGATTAAAAAACATCCCAGGAGCAATAAATATGCTTAAAAAATTATGCTTTCATAGTTATAAATTTCTTTGTGATGATTTTCCTGAAATTAGTGTTTCATCTCACGGTTAGATGACTGATATCCATATAAAAATTGCGATAAATTATATTTCTAAATACGATGGTCGAATTTACAAGCCTTGAAATTTTCAGTGCTGCGATAGGCTTTATAAAAACGTTGATAACATCGAGAATTACGCACAGTTTTTTTTACAAGAGATTAAATTTTGAGCTACAATGTTGGTAATTACTTAAATGGCCTTTTGACATTAACCAAATGCATTAATCAATATAAAAATGGACACAAAACTATGTTTGGAAAGAAGTTCAATGTGTGTATATCAATTTTGACTTGAGAACGAAACTAATTTTTCAATTTTCAAAATCGGAACGTCTTTAATATATGAAAATCCACTAAGGGCCAGTTTTACAAGAGAGATTTATACTAGGTATAGTTATTCTGGGAATAAAGTTATACCAGAATTTATACCTAGAATAAAACTAGTTTGTTATATAACTTTATTCCCAGAATAACTATACCTGGTATAAATCTCTCTTGTAAAACCGGCCCTGAATCGACTTCCTAAATTCCGTGAAATATATCAATTCCTTGGACTGTAATAATCTTATTAAAAAAAGATACGAAAACAACGAACAAATTTTGCTTATAAACATATTGATTACTCTAGTGTTGCTTTTTCTCAAGATTAATGTGCTAAATATTTACGCCAATTCTGCAGATTCTCTAGCTCGGTTTTTCTAACGACCATAATATGTTCGTAGATAAAAAAGTTTGCTTGATTTATCCCGAATCTGAAGCTAAAAATAATACAGAGTAAACATTTTTCGTTTAGTCTTCGCTTTTTACTATTTTGATGATAATCCTTCCTTCCCAAAAGCTGATTACTGACACTGTTTTACTAATAAATCTCTCATGTCATTTCAATTCCCCCTCCCTACTCTAGAAACAATTTTGTTCACGAGATACTTCTAATTGTAAGTCTTAAAATTGACACCCTGTATTTTTTCAACTTTATTCCGATTAAAAAGTCGATTGCTTTACCATTAACACTTTTCAAATTAAGCGTCTGGGACCTTCAAGTGCCCAAAGACAACACAACCTTTCCTAATTAGAACAGCCATTGATTATTTGCTCAGGAGGTCAAAAGAAAAACAAACACAAATAAACCGAACTAGTCCATTTCATCCTTAAAAAGTGCTGCGTTAGATCCGCTAAGCCCAAACAGGATTTGTTTAATCCTTTAAGGTGTTAAGCCAATATAAATCCGGAATCAACTTTATTGGAAAATAACCTAACACATCCAAGAACAATACCTCAAGTTTTTAGTTGGAATGTTCCTTGTTGGTGGATGAAACAAAGCCATGTTTGTATTAATAGACATATTTTGACCAATATAAGGAACTTTCCCGGAAAAGTATGATTATTTTTTGAAAAATCTCCCATCCTTTTATCTATATCTGAATTAAAATTATTCCCCCCTCAAGTTTATTCATTTTCTGATAATTGTTTCTCAATCATACGAATTCATAACTTTGCAAATATGTACTTTTACAAAAGTGGTACTTTATTATGTTGATAACTCCCCGCAAATCAGAGTAATCTCCTGCTGATACCTGTACCTCTTTTTTTTTATTCAACCTGACTACAGCTCCAGCTCTAGCCAGAGACCTTTTGTGTTCGTATTGGTGAATTCGTTGTACTCTAAACCCCACTATACTTATCCACCAATACAAAAGCAAAACGTCGCCCGCTGGAGCTGTTGTCAGGTGTAGATATTGATTTGACGCGGTGCAAATGAAATTTGAACAGAGTATAATCACCTGATTTAAGGTATGTATGTATGTATGTATTTTGAGGTGTCATTCAATGAGACTTAAAAGATCTATTGTGCTCCCTTACTTCTACTTAGTTTCTGAGGAGAGTCTCAGAAACTAGAAGTTCCTTTAGTCCTATTTCCCGGAGGAATTTTAGGATGTCTGCAGGCTTCAACTTAGGTAAATGTTCCTTTTCTATCCAGTAATCTCCCAGGTGCTGTGCTATTTATAGGATTATGAAGTGCTGTGCAGTTGGAAAGTATATTGATGGAGGTTTCTTCTTCCATTCCACAAAATCTGCATTCTTCTTCCTCCACTATTTTGAGCTTCTTCAGGTGCCCACTCAGGTGACAATGTCCCGTTAGGATCCCTGTTAAAACTCTTAGCGCAGTTTTACTTTGACTTATGCATTCATTTGATCTCAACAGGTTGTAGTCACCCTGAAGAGTATTTGATTGTATAAGCCCTACTAGATCTTTCCAATGGTCAGATCTTCTCTTTTTCTCGGCTTCACCTTTTTCTTCCAATGTTACATTGGGGCTGATTCCGCAAAAAAGTTCAGGCCCCCAGAAAGGTATTTCAGTCCCCCTCTTTGCTAGTTCATCTGCTATTTCATTTACTAAGCAAAATATGGTGTAAAATCTTCAACTTTATATTTCAAATGTCACTTCAATAATCGATTAAGCTTATAATAGGTATATTTAAATATCACAACAAAGTTTATTAAACTTATGAATAATTGTACAAGGCTTGATAAAAATTATTCATTGTTAAATAAAAATACAAAGGAATTGAAATTGAATGTTTGTTAACTAATGGTCGAACGAATTCCGAAAAGTTTAATGTAAATGTTCCTCTCCTATCCAGTAATATCCCAGGTGCTGTGCTCTAGGATTCTGATTCTTTGATTCTATATAAGCCCTACTAGACCTTTCCAATGGTCAGATCTTCTCTTTTTCTCGGCTTTACCTATTTCTTCCAATATTACATTGGAGCTCATTCCGCAAAAGGGTTCAGGCCCCCAGAAAGGTATTTCAGTCCCTCTCTTTGCTAGCTCATCGGCTATTTCATTTCCTTCTATTCCAGTGTGTCCTGGAATCCATAGTAAGGCCAAGTTCATTGAGTTTGTCTAGGCATTCCCACACCATTTTGGAACTGATTACACAAGAGCTCAGTGCTTTAATGGCTGCTTAACTATCCGACATTATGATAATCCTTTGTCTTTTATATCCTTTATCAATATTGAACTGGGCGCACTTTCTTATGGCGTGGACTTCCGCTTCCAGAATGTGTGGTTCCTGTCCCGAACACTCCTATCCCAGTTCCTTCTATTGCTTTTGAGCCGTCTGTGTACCATTGAATGGCATTTTTTCCAAATTAGGGTAATAATTGCATGCTACTTGGTAAACTATGTTTCTCGGGGATATTATTATCCATAGACTGACAAATAACTACAGGAAATCATTCATCCTGTGCTTTTTCAAAAAAGTTTTGACTTAAACGAAGGTAACATGATTTTCGATATATGAAAACCATAAATCTGAAACTACTTCCTTTTCAAACTCTCTCTCTCTCTCAAGTGTTTTTCTGTACTATTTACTTCCGTTTTTCGTTATTAGATACAGGTAGAGCAATCTTATATCTCTGTACTTTAAGTTTTCGAAGTAAAAACAACATTACTTTTGAAACAGAAAATGGCCAATAACTTTCTTATTATTGCGGACAATAAATAAACGATAAAGTGTATTTAATCGGTAGATATGTTTTTCAGAAACCCTTAAACTTTTTTTTTATTTATTTTTTTTCGAAATGCTTTGTTTGTAGCTTTGTGTATGTGATTTGAAAAGTCATCTATTGTTGAAAAGTTGAAAAAATGCATATAAAAAGTCTGCTTTTGAAATATCCAGTAGAAAATCCAGCTAGATAAAATAAAATATAGAAAATTTCATTGAAATGGAATCTATTGACGTGCTACAAATTGAATGATTGAATTACAACAAATAAACAACGGAAAAATCTGTAACGATATATGATGGATGTAGCCATTCTCCATTCGCATTCAGCAAAATGCAAATTGAAATATCTTTCAATTTCTATTGTACCATTTTCCTTCAAGCCTTTGAAACAAATCAGTTACAATTGAATTTGTTTGAATATAAAATATAATATAAAACTTGGGTATCAAAAATATTAACGATTCAAATGTGATGAACTTTATTGTTTGTACCTACCACAAGACATCACATCTCACACAAACAGTTTAGGGAATTCTGCAAGGCAAAGAAACGGAAACTACAAGTTTAGAGCAACTAAACCCAATCCTGAAAGATTGGGCGTGGAATATGAAATATGAAATATGAAAATATGAAAATATGAAAATATGAAAATATGAAAATGTATTCGTGCAGATCTTCGACTCGGATTTTTGTTGCCTCCATCACTCTTGCTTTTTGTTGAAATAACTCAGCAACGTGTGTACCTACTTTTGAAATTACTGAGAGCACCATGCTTTAAAATTTAACACTTGCTTGCAGAATTGCTCCTATTATCCACAAAAAGAAGTATTTTTGGAACTTTAGTTCTTTATGTTAGGTTGGTCTGACCGTTACGTTACTTGGAACGAGGGAGGTCACGACGCAAAAGATCTGACCGTTACGTTACGTTGTTACGTTATGTGCCTTGAGCGAGTGTGCTCTCGTATTATTAATTACAGTTAATA
>CAJUYG010000621.1:132411-158134 GCA_910591675.1 Galerucella calmariensis
TTTGGATTTTTTCTAAATACCAGTATTACAAAAGTTATTAAAGGTGGATACTTTTATCTGAAAAGCACTGTATATTAATCATCTTTTATACATTTTCACTCTATACATTTTGTTCGTTGAATATTAATATCTATATTACATCAGTATCAAATTTTATTTTGAAAAAGTAAAGAAAATTCCTACCCGAATCTATAAAAATTGCTATTTTCGCTTATAATACAAAAAATCATTAAATCAAAAAATGTATGTAAATTAATGTAAAAATTAATTATTTTGTAACTATATATTCTTGATCTAAGAAGCTTCCCCAACATTTCTACGCAAACCCCATCAAAATTACTCCAGTTTTATCAAAGCTACAGTATTTAATTAATATATATTTATTTTCTTGTAAATTCAAGATTCCTAAATTTTACAAAATAATGAAAAGTGCCGTCTTTCGTAATTAGGAAAAATTAATTATTCGCAAATTTTATCTATGGAGCAGACCTCCTAAATAACAGTTTCCATCCTTTGAAAAATCGTTTCAATGCCACCTTATTATATAATATATTTTTCATTGAGATACTTGGTTTTTTATATTATATTTATATTATATATGAGTAATTTGCTAAAAATTATTATGTGCTATGACAAAAAAATGTCATCTTAAAGCCGACACTTTCCTCTTCAAAACGCCGTTTCACAAATATTTATATCTACATTATAACTGTACAATAGTTTATAATGTACTCCGCCGCGCTTCAGAAAATAGAGTCGCGCGGATGCGGAACACATACTTAGTTTACCGAATTTTTCCCGGACAAACCATTGCTCTGGCGGAAGAAACGCCGGCAACCTTTTTTGTTGCAAAACACTCCTCCTACATGGTGATATTTTTTATTTTTCTCTACCTTTTTTCCAGCATGAAATATTGAAAAATTTCGAAAAAAGAAAAGTTTTTTGATTTTTTTTTATAATTTGGGAAATCGATAGACTGGTAAACTCTTTTTTATATTAATCTACATACTGTAAGGTACTTATGAAAAAAAATCAGCCGTATTGCTAATTACTTGTAGCTGTTACCCCTATCGTCTGGCCTAAACCAAGCTGCACTAGATGGGGTTACGCCACTGGAGTCTATGTATCCAAAGGTATTAGATTAACACAAAATAAGACAATACCAGAAATAACATTAATTATATTCTCTTCCCACCTACGAATAATTAACAAAGATACTACCTACTCGTTAGAGTCATCAGAAGATTGAACTCGGTCTTATCATCGATCTTAATCGTAATACTTGTTATATTACCCTCGAATAACACTTTAATTTTAATCTGAACCATGTGGATGCATTTGAATATGTTGATCATGAGATTTCAATAAAGAAACTCCAATTTTTGGTATCCGCTACCAAAAGAAGCACCACAGGTTATAAAATTCACATCCTTACGGATAGTAGACAAGCACTACTAGCCCTGAACAGACCACGTATCACATCAGGCCTAGTACTGGAGTGTCACCTGTCCCTGATCGAAGCCTGTAGCAACAACGAAGTCACTCTAGGCTGGATCAAGAACCACAGTAAATCGAAAGGTAACACCATTGCCAACTCACTAGCCAGGAAAGCAGCCTCTCAAAACCTCTTGGGACCTGGCACTTTCATTGGTCTGTCGGCGTCGGCTATGATTTACCTAATAAAGGAACATTCCTTTGAAAAGTTTAAGAGTAGATAGGACGATGCAGTAGGTTGCAGGCTTGCCAAGGAACTGCTGCAGTATCCGGCCAGGAAAGTGGGCAAAAAATACGTGACTTTGAATAGACAGAGCCTTCGAAAAGCCACGGGTATTCTGACCGGTCACTGCCACCTACGAAAACACCTCTACAGACTGGGTCTGTCTGACACTCCACTTTGTAGAGGATGTGAAAAAGAAGATGGGACTGTCGAACACATTCTTTGTGAATGTCCGACACTCTCTCAATTTAGGTTTTCTGTATTCGGCGAGTACAGACTGACACAAGCCAGCATGGGGGAGCTTACTTCCGGCGACGTTATCGCCTACTTAAAACAAGTAGGCTGGATGACGAGCTATAAGGAAGTCTGAACCTCAGAAGGATGCACAAAGGACCAATTGTGGCCTAAGTGCTGTGGGGTCACCCCTCGGGTCACCCACCCTTCAGATACAGATACAGATATGGTATCCGTGAAGTTTGAATCCCACCTTTGCTATATATGGCCTGCCTTTCTGTAGCTGGAAGAAGTGAGAAAATGTGATACTAATATAATGTGAGAAATAATACGAGCATATCATGAAGAATTCTGTATTTTGCCTCTAGAGAGTTGACGTGTGACACACGGCGCAGTATATTAATCTTTAGTGAACTGAAATGACAATTGCGGAGCTCAAATAACACGTTTTATGCTGAGGTGTGAAAAATGAAAAAAAATTCCAACAGCATGGTTGAATAGTTTGAAAATATATTACTTCACGGTTATGTTAATATTGCCTAAAAGTAACTTACCCACTGGAGTGGGTACCAGGTGATAAAGGAATCGCAGGCAATGAAAAAGCTGACGAACTCGCAAGAGTAGGATCGTCAACTCTGATGAACGGACCCGAACCTGCTGTGGGCATCCCCAGATGCTTAACCAGGTCATGGTTAAAAGGGTGGTTGAAAGAACAACACAAGAAATACTGGAAGAATACGACTGGGCAAATACATGGGAAGAAATTCATAAAAGAACCATCAGAAAAAGTAGCGAAAGAACTGCTCTCAATGAGCAGGAACAAACTGCGCACCACTACGGGGCTACTTACGGGACACTTTCCCACAAAGGAGCACCTAAACAAAATAGGGCTGTACAACGGAGACCTTACATGCAGAAGATGCAAAAAGGATACCGAAACAGCTCTGCATATACTATGCAACTGTGAGTCGCTGGACCACAGAAGGCAGAAACTTTATGGTAGAACCCAAATGACTCCAGAAGACTTCTACAATCAACCAGCTAAGAACCTGTATGAGCTAATACAGGGAACGGATTGGCTGAATAGGTTGTAGTCAGAACACTAGGAGTATCCACAATAAGCGCAGGAGGCTGAGGTGGTACCGGCGAAAGGACGGCTCCGAAGGGAGAAAAAAAAACTTAGTTTGTACAAGAATGAAATTGAGAGTGTTACGAAAAATAAAGGCGAGAAGAATCTTAACAAATTAATTATTAATTTAAATATAATTATTTAGCGGAAAATAAATTTTCTGATAAATCGTGTAAGCTTCAATACAAGATTTATTGAATTGTTCGATACCTTTGCAAAGTATTGGGGATCTCTGCAAATTTGGATAAATTTCCAATCCACGTCCTCATGTCGCGATGCGTTAGGACGCTTAGCGTCGTATTTCCCAGCATCCGCGCTTTTCAGATCTTTCGGTCTCTTCAGCTAGTCCTGCCGCAGTGACTCTACGTCCGTAACTCGGGTAGCTTCGTGCAGTTTGTCAGCAGTTGCGGATTTTCCCTCGGTTGAAATATCGCGTCGGAATTTATGTGGAACTTTTTCCCTTGTGTATTTAACATTATGTGTGGAATTGGAAATCTTGCGAAGAAAGTTGATTGCGTGTGAGGTGGTGGTTATTGAGGTGAGTTTTGGGAAAAAGGTTTTTGAATGGAGTTTGTTGTTTTAAAGCGATTTATTTTATGCACACCGTGGTTCAAGAATTTGTAGGTCTTACAGAAAAATCTTTATATGTGTATTTTATATTCCTCACGATGTAAATCTTGTAATTTGCGAAACCGATCGAGAACCCGACATACGTTGTCCTGTTAAGGCAACATATAATATCACAAGAACATTGCTTTTCATATATATCGGCTATATTGTTTCCTGTCTTTCTCAATTGTTAAATCAATTTTCCTCTTCCAATTGAACCGAACAGCAGTGCAACCTACTGGGACCAATTTTGAATAAAAACCATCCAGCTACTTACTGAAACACAAACATAAAATTTCATCAAAATCGGCCATCACGTCATTCTTTTAAATACATTTTACATGTTACATGTTTTAACAAGACTATGCTCCTCCGCACTCTGCAGTATTTTGATCAGCATTTCCCACGGCATTGGATTGGGAGAAGTAGCATTGAATGGCTTCCACGGTCACCAGATTTGCCACCCCTTGATTTTTTTGTGGGGATACCTCAAAAGTAGAATCTATAAAACATAACCGGTTTCTTCAAAATAATTGTAGAGGAGTGTCATCGAATCACTCCGGGAATTTAAAGTAGAGCACATATTCTACCTCTAAGCCACGCCTTCTACAATTCACTATAAATCATGTGTTTTTGTATTTGATTTTATTCTTTTAATAAAGAAAAAACACCCCTTTACCTAGACTCGCATTCAATTAACGTGGATAGCTGTTTTTATGTCTTCAAAACTGTGGTTATGTCCTGAATATACAAAATTTATTCTATTACACAAGCAACTACTAACCATCCTTCTACGTATTATCATAACAAAAAGACCCGAAAGGAACAATGCCAGAGCTTCAAAGAATATTATTCGTAATGTGGAGTAATTTGTGGTAGAAGCGCTCATAACGTAGAGCAACGAGTATTACAAAATTCGTCTTGCCAGTGTATCAAAACAATTTAGTGAAAGTATTTTATTTTTGTTTGTTTGTTAGAATGTGTCTTTATCACTGAATACAACAAAATACTCGACGAAAATCGTTAGAGGTTTTGAACTAGAATCGAAAATCCTGCCTTTAAAAACTATTCTTACCTGTTTGAACCTGTCAATAATTTTCCTTTTAGACATATCTCTTCACCTTACTGAAGTAGCACGAAACGGTTTTATTCAGTATTACAAGGATGCTTCAAAACTAGAATAAAACTTTAAATGAAACCAATTGGTTTTAAAAGAAGTGTTTAGGCTGTCCGCCTTCAGTAAGAGAGGGTCCTCTCTGAAAGAGAGCTTTAAAACCAAAAATGAAAACCCTTACCTTGACTGATTGTTTTTAAGGCTTCCGTAAAGATACTTTTAAAACTGCTTTAAATACGTTTCAAAACCAAGCACTTTAAAGAAGTTTTAAAAGTTTTAGTTCAATATGCATGCTTAGGTACAAGACTATTGAGTTTTAATATAGCTTTATCGCGGCTTTTGAGGAAGTGAGATTGAATGTTTGCATTTACTGGCAAAACAATCTGAAAGTAAAACAGATTGAAAGACAGGTTTCAAACCATAACGTCATGACAAAACCAAACAATCTGAGAGTCTTGAATAAAACTAACTAGTTTTAAAGTTGAAAATCATTTCTAAACCACTATAAGTCAAATACTATTTTGAGACTAAGTAATCTTATTATATATTCTCAATAGAAACATCAAAACCATTATCAAATATTACTGTTTTTAAGTGCCTGTAGTGAGGTACCTAAACTTAAATCCAAAATGTTTTTGTTGTGCTACCTGAGTAGATCGTATAATATCCAAAAATTACCGCTCCGTGAAAAAATAAAGAGTTTTTGCAAATTTCTCAAGTTCCCCAACACAAAAGCAACCCATTTCTATCAAACCTTTATTATATTTAAGCACACAAAAGCAAATGATGGCATACAAAGGAGACGGGACACAAAAGCAATAGACAAAATCTTCAGACCCAAGGCGCTGAAAAGCAGTGATAACCTAATGAGAGCCTTCTTTTCCAAAGTGAACGATAGCTAGATATTGTCATTTTATTATAAATTTCTTACACTTGAAGCTGCTACTACTCCTATCGAATAAAACATTCAGTTGAAAGTTTTGGAGTTTCTTAGAGTTGAGAAAATAGCTTTCTTGTTTAATACTGTTATTAATTAGTTATTTCTAGTATTATTGATCCAATTTCTACACATGATGCACGTAGCCCAATTGCTCTAATCTCGAAGTAACAAGAACTTCCACTGGACACAGTTCACTCCAGACCATCTATAAATTGGGCAAAGCTGGCAGTGTAGCTTCTGCGATCTGGAACAAGTCTGCCTAGAGCTTGTTCAGTCTACAAACCTAACTCCCAGATAGATATGAGGCTTTTTTAGAATCCTAGACTCGTACAAACTCCATTCCCAATATTTACCGCCACAGAACATTTAATAGCTGAGAAATTGTTGGATATATTTATACCACTACAAATTTTATCAAAATTGTTATCAATATTATGCAGCCCTTCAGTATTTACAAAGAAATATTCCCGTTGAAAAGAGATGATTGACAGAGCCCTTTGTAGAAAATCTAAACCAGGACAATGGAACATTTCGAGCAGGTCCTTTGTGAATGTCGAGCATTTTATCCAAAACAAAATTTGTATTCGTTAAGTCAACATAAGTAGGGAATAAAGACAAAAAACTGTTTGTGGTTATCGGTCTTTGGAGAGAAATATACAATGACTTTAAAAGTAACTTGACAATGATTGGACTTTCAAATAGGAATGGTGTGTGAGGCGTGATTTGATGGTGACTATTTCACTAGAGTAAATTGATAACTGACAAAATTTGAAGGTTTTTGAACTGGCAATTTTTTGTCTTGTCGCGGCAATTTTTTGACGTTTAATATATCAAATCTATGTGTATAAAATTCTATCACTCTGTGATAAAATTCAATATAAAATCTTTGTTAGTGGATTCTAAGGAAACTAAGTTATTTATTCAACTGTCTAAAAATTATTAAAACTGTTTCAAAAATTTAAATAAGTATTATTAACATGAATAATACAAGATTTGGAAATAATTCAATAAATGAAATAGAGAGTACAATTAAGCAAAGTATACCGCGAAATACAATGAAGACAAAAAAGTCTGCGTGGGAACAGCTTAGAATGTTTCTGGACGCACGTAATTATACGTTTACTTCTGAACAAGTTATAGCAAAAATTCTTGAAGATTATGGTTTCAACATGAAAAAAAAGAGATGGAACTGATTATACTGAAGCTAGTGTGGAAACACTTTGGAATACGACTGCTCAAATGGTACAGGAAAAATATTTTCTAGAATTTAACATCAAAATTGATCCATTTAAAGATATTACCTATAAATTTGCTAGATTGGCCAGGGATACAAAACGTAAAAAGGTTCAGGCTGAACCTGAAACCAGAAAAAGAAGTTCTAACGCGTTTACCAAAGAAGAATTAATGGAAATGGTAGAAAGCTATTCTGAAGATAATCCTGATGGGTTACAAAAAAAGTTTTTTCATTTATGTTCGTTCGAATTAGCATGGCGTGGAAATGAAGCTGCTAATTGTGATATTGATAACTTTAAAAAAGAATATGATAATGAAGGTAATTTTACTGGCAGGGTAGAATATAATCCAATATTTACCAAAACGACACAAGGAGGAACAAAAGCTTTATGTGGCAGTAAGTGGCTGGTAAGATATAATGCTAACAACAATTTGTGTCCCGTTCGTTCATTTTTAAAAATTATTAAAAAAACAGAATCCAATCCTTATCTAACAACAACAAGATTATTTTTAACAGTACATCCAAATTGGGAGAAAGGAATATGGTACTAAAATTCAACATTGGGAATTAATACAATTTCAAAGTGGACGAAAATATCGGCAGAATCAATTGGTATAGACACAAAAAAATAAAAATAACCAATCATTCACATAGAGCTTCTGCAATATCTGCATTAGCAAAAGAAGGAGTTGGTGAACAAGAAGTAATTAAGCTTACAGGACATTCTTCTGCCCATTCTTTGAAACCATATTTACAATAAAATGAAGAACACCATTTCCAACTTATGGAGAACCTTCGAGAAAATGAAAATAAAGAAAAGAAATCCTCAATTTCTAACTTAAATTCATCACAGGTTAAGATGCAAAACAATCCCCAAAATAATGCTACAACGTACAATTATAATAATTGTATTTTTTACATAAATAAGTAATTTTTTTCATAATAATATTTTTTTAGCTTTGTATAATTGAAGTTTGCAATAAATAAAACGTTTAAACATATGATTTTTCAGTTTTTCTCTCGTGAAATAGTCATGTCGAATTCCACTCAATTAATTTTGTAAGGTTTTGTAAGGTTTTCTCTTGTATTCAAGTTTGTTGCTTTTAGGTAATTTTGCTCATGACATTTAATCTAAAACCACTCGCCTGACGGCTCGTGGTTTTGTGGTGGTGGTTGCCGACAAAATTTTCACTCTCGTGGTATATATTATGATAAAAACACATAAAAGTTTTTGTTACTTTCTGATTTGTGTGTTTTAAAAATAACTTGTGTACCTCCAAGATGATTCAATAAAGCACCAAGTGGCAAGCTGGAAATATTACAATAGGATACCATTTATATTTTAGATTTTGTTAATTTTTGAGTTAAGAAATTGTAAATCTTCTGGAATATATCTGGCTTTTTGTTCAATTTCATTTCATAGAGTGCGATCTCATCATACAGTTTCCATACATTGAAGTAGAACCGTTTCTTGAAGAAACTGTATTGTGGGATATAGGTAAACAATGGCCATAATGATCGAAAACAACCCTACACATATTTATTATATTTGATTTTATTCCAATAATTGTTCATTTTGAAAATCTAACAGCTCGAGTGCTTCTGTTCTGGGTGGAAATGAAAGCAATATCCTTCAATTTATTCGCAATATTCTATCAGTTTTATTTTCCCGCAACACTCAACAGCCCTTCATACTTTTTTGAAGTCCAGCCGAATGAAAAGAATGTTATGTGTAGCTGGAATTCAAAAGGGAATATGCCTCTGGGCGTATTTTTATACGAGAGATTGCAGGGACTTTGTTTTAATGAAAGCAATATGTGTGTTTTGATAATATAAACAAATAAAAACATATTTATTATTGGGAAATGAACAAACAAGAAATTGGAAATATAAAGAATGAATCACTATTAACAGCTAATAATAATACTTCATCAAAACTTAACATGGTATTTAAAGGGTATATATGTTTCATATGACAAGAATGACAACTCATAAGCAGTTATTTCGTTCATTAACAATACCAAACTCAATATTCAAATGAATAATCCAAAAATACCTTGAATTCAGGAGATTATTCATCACCTATTCATATTCCTAAAAACAGATTAACTACTTCCTTGCTTTATCGGTCCATGATATATTATGTTTATTGTTCCCCGGTACGTGCCATCCGCCCTTATAAAATTTATTACCAGCTGACCGCCTATCCTAATCCCGGTCCTCGGAAAATTTGTTCCTTCACAACGAGGTCGTTTTGTAATTGATAATATACGTACTTCCAGTATCCATGTGACCTTAATCACTACTCCAAAAGAATGCAATTATATTTAATACATTTTTGGAACTTTAGTTCTTTACACCAGGTTATGTTTGAGCGACCAGGGGTCGCGACGCAAAAGATCTGACCGTTACGCGTTACGTTAAGCTACGTTATGTTACGTTGCTTCGTTATGTGCCTTGCTTGCGTGCTTGTGCCTCCTTAGTCTCTCTCTCGTTTACGAAGCAGCGATTCATAATAATATGCTCCTGCCGGGATTCGAACCCGGGCCGCCCGCGTACAATGCGAGCATTCTACCACTGAACCACCGATGCTATATTTGAATTCTATGCAAAGCTGGTATTCGCAGTGCCGGTGATCTACTTGAATTTGTTCGGATCAATTTTTACTATTATTTCCATAATTTTTTTTTGCGCGATTAAGGGGTCTAGCTACTTTTCGAAATACAGGGTGTTGAAATTTTGAAAACTTGAATGTTTTAATTCGATAACTTTAAAATGGATGGATAAATTGATTTGACATTTGGCAGGTAGTTTTTAAATGTAAAAGGGCATATTTTGAAAGAAATTGCAGTTTGTGCAACTAGTGTGGATATGGACAATCCACACGAGTCGAGCAGCATATATTTTCTACGACCCACTCAAGAAAAAATCTAGAAAATAAAAAATTTCTATAAACTGTAATACTTATAACTTCAAATTAAACATTTCACAATTCAATTTTATGTTTCCACTAATTTTGTGGTAAACGTACAGTTCTTGAATGTCCAATTTGTATAATGCTACGGTTTCATTTTTCAAATATACGATGGTGGATTTCATATACGTTCTAGGATGTATATGAAATCATATCCGTTTACTTAACTGATGGCCTACATTTCCATTTTGTAAACTGTGCAGAACAGTAGTTTGTGCAACTAGTGTGGATATGGACAATCCACACGAGTCGAACATTATATTTTTTCTACGATCCATTCAAGAAAAAATCTAGAAAATAAACATTTGAATAAACCGTAAAATAAATATAGCTTGAAATTGAAAATGTTCAACAATTTTATTCATAATCGTACCAATTCAATTTTGTCTCCACTAATTTTTTGTGATAAACGTACAGTTCTTAAATGTACAATTTGTACAATGCTACGGCTATAACGTCAAATGTATTACATAATTTTTTCTTAAAAGGAACTAAAGTTCCTACCGTGTGTCCCGCGACACGTTCTACCTTTTTTGTCAACTGTTCGCTGTTGGACACAATGCAAAAATGGCAAAAACCATCCATTCAGTTTTAACATTAATAAGAAAAGTGAGGTTAAGAAGCCAAGTTTCCATTCCGCATGTCAATCAATTAGGAAATGAATAATGTTTTTAACAAATTGCATACATATCTTTCGATTTATTTGCAATACACCTAGAGTAGGGTCGTTAGAGATTACAAAGCTTATTTGAAACAGAGCCAAAATGTATCTATACAATAATATTGAAACACTGAGAATCTAAAACAAAATAAAATGCTAGTAATGATAGTTTGAAAGAGTCGCCAGAAGTAATAGAATGTTGATTGTATCGATATGTATTTGAATACCGCTTGTATTTCAGCCAAATAAATAAGTGATTGCAGTTTCCTGTTTGAAATTAATTTTTCTCGAATTGATTTTGTGTCTGCATACTAGATACATTGCCAAATCTTTTATAGTGTTCTTTTTAAGATTGTGAAATCATAGGATGGATTTTTAATTCGTCACTTTGTAATATACTCCTTCGCTGACGTAAGCAGTCCTTTTCCAATTAGCACTTCTTTACCAACCTCTTCGTCGTGGTTCCAAGGTTCCATCATAACCGGTGTACCTTCTTCCATGATTCCCTGTAGCCGCGCTACTATCATGGTTTCGCTCCGTGCAGGAAGAACAGTATCTTCCTGTACAGCTGCCAACACCGTTCTGCTTTCATGTGGATGAAGGAATACTTCTTCGGAACCCACCTTGATGGTTCTGTTTCTAAAGTCTAACTGGAAACCATGTAAATTCATTACGTCCATTCCCAGAATCACGTCTTCTTCGATGTCAGCTACGATTACCGTATGCGTTAATTTTTCTTCACCAATTCCCAATTGGATTTGCGTCTCTCCATGAACATTGGCAATCTCCCCTGTTGCGGTTCGGAGTCGCAGCCTTGTTGGCAGAAGTTTCTTAGATTTTATTATCTCTGGCCGTATAATAGTTCTAGTTGCTCCAGTATCCTCCAGTAGAGTATATTTCCTGCCATTAACTTCGCCATCCACATATACACTGTCATTACGGCATCTGAAAGAGGCTATCAGTATGAGAGGGTCTTTGGAACGGTGCTGGGTCGGTGCTGCTCCCTCCCGACCCATTCTAGTTTTCCTGGAACTGGTGCTCTTGGTTTGCTGGAGTTCTAAGGCGCTTACACGAGCTGCGTACATGTCCTAGCTCGCCACAATTCCAGCATCTAATCTTCCTCGGCTTTGTTATATCCTGACGCTTTCGTGGCTGCTTCGTACTCAAGAGCAGCAGTCAATGCATCGACCAATGTTTTGGGATGGGCTAAACGAAGCGTCCTCTGCATATCAGGGTCACGTAAGCCTAGACATTCCATCATGTTTTCTGGTGCTGATGGATAAGCAAATCGGACTGGTTACGTCAGCGAAGGAGATCCCAGTACGTGCTATAAACGTGAACGATTACCCAATTACTCTCAAGAAGGAAACCAGAATTGGATGTTGCATACCGGTGACTTCTGTATTTCGCCAAACAACGACAATCGACAATTCTAATGACAGATTCGAACAAATGTTGTCAATAACTGGCCAATCCTTGAATCGAGTTGAGAAAAGGAAAATGAGAGAATTCCTCTTGCAGTATCGAGACCTATTCGTACCAAAAGGAGGGAGACTGGTAGAACATCAGCCGTCAAACACAAAATCGATACTGGTAATGCCAAGCCAATTAAACAATCAGCTCGAAGGCTACCACAAGCGAAGAGAGAGGAAGCTGAAAGAATAATTCAAGAGATGGAGGAAGAAAAAGTAATAAAACCATCTACTGGTCCATGGGTGTCTCCAGTAGTGCTCGTCAGGAAGAAGGATGGAACTACCAGATTCTGACGCGCTCGCGCTCGCACGCACTAGGAGCTTATTTTATAGAAGGGAACACGTTATATCTCCAGGGTAACAAAAAGCATCTTCAAACTCTTCTATTTAGTTAAAAATATTTTTGTTATGCAAACATTGGAGAGTATGATTGAGTCAAGAAGAGATATGCCGCTTTATATTCATTCTGGCAGAACACACCGATATTAACAAAACTGTTTAACAAAGAAGATTTATTTTAGCTTCCTAAAACCGATTTTACTTATTCATGTCGACGTTCATAAAATATCAACCTTACATCCGTTGGAAAATTCGCATCCCTGAAATAATGTGAAATTTGAAGGAAGAAATAAAATGAGTTTTCTATTTAATATTTAAATTTTACTGTTAGCTTGTTTATAGGATATGAGAACGTTGATTGTATGGAATTTTTAAAATACTCCCTGAAGGCATATCAATATCAGATTAACGATTTTAGACAACGCTAGCAAATCACTTTATTCTATTTGAGAATATCTGGGTTGAATATCACCTAAAGCAAATTCTAGCATAGGTACTTTGAAATAATTTTTCTACTTGTGTCACTTTGAAGAAAATTCTTGCAGACACTTTCTGATGATACCCACCACGTTGAAACTGACAGATAAATATTTGACATTTTATCTTCCGGATAAAGTTGATAGACCGATCTTCTCAAAATAACTGGTAGTTAAGCATTAACTGACGGATAAATTGCTATTGATAAACCGTAAGCCGTGTAAAATTCAGGATATCTACAGTTATTCGGTTTACAATTGTTTAAGAGATTCATTTAAGAACGTGGTTCATAAAAAAAGTATCCTGTTTTTTACTATTAAAAAAACAAAAGAAACAGTAAAGAAATGTGATATGATATTATTAAGGAAATCTTATTTATTTCCATTCATCGAAGAAATCAAAGAAACAATATCTAAATAACATGAAAACTCAATTTTATTTTACTACTTATTTCAATCACAGAAGGAGATAAAAAAAATGTGATGAAAAATGTGATGAAAAATGTAATCCGGAAATATAATATTCTAGGTTGGTAATTAGATTGAATTAATTAATCAACAATATACATATTTTAAAGACAACTATATACATGTGAACCTTTTATCAACTGTATAAGAAAAACTAGAAAAAGAACAAGATAAAAAAATATATCGCTGTATGTGTGTATCTGGCGCTTATCACTAGGAGAAAAAAATATAAAATCAAGAATCAGAAATGAAAAGCATATACGTGAATGCAACTTACCATTTACATTGAATGCACTTTCCCTTTCCTATTCAGATGCTCCGCTTCGAGAAAGAATTTACATATTAATAGTGTGTTCTTAATTTCTATCTCTATAGGAGAGAATAATTGAAATATTTGACCAATATCAGTGTATACTGATCCTCATAAACGGAGATTATCCGTCGCATATTAAATGTAAAAATTTGCCTTTCAGCGGTGATCGGTGCTACAGGTTCTCGACGAGAATCACATGTTGGTAAGGAAAAAGGACTGGCTACTCGCCGTCCCGTAGATATTTAAATATTTCAATGATGTGGTCAAATATAACGTTACATAAGGCCCGGTTTTTCCAAGTCTGAATAAAGTTCTGAATAATATATATTTATCAAATAAGCTCTAGATTCGTCTTTCCAATATTGGATAACTTATATTCGCAGAATATATAGCATTATTCTACAGTTAAGTTATAAGGAGGTATAAGTTCGAAATAAAATTGTTCGGGTTGTGAATAACAACCGACTGATGCCGATTAACTACGAATTGAGTTATTCTCTTTTTAAACTGTTGGCAATTCTGACCTAGTTTAAATGAGAACTGTCACATTTATTTTAAAATGGATATTTTTAATGATTTCGAGGAACTCGAAGATCAAGAGATACAAGAAATTGTAGACTTTTTAAACCCAGAACGTCACCCATATACCGTTAGAGAACGTATTGATCATTTTGAAAGATGGGATGATAAAGAATTCTTATTTTCCACAGTATGTGTATGTACCTACTTTAAAACAACTTCAATCAACATCCTCACTTCCAATTCAGTGAAGTTTACTGCACACTTCCGTTTATTATTGTTGTTACTATTTTGGTTCCTTCTGTAAAATTACTTCCGTTGGTGATCCAGATTTCAGTGCTGTCAAGCAGGTGACAGCTAACCTAAAATCTATTTTGCAACTTAGAGACAATGCGTCCGCGAAAAATAACAATTGTTTATCATTTTCTATTATATTATTATAAAATCTATCTTTCTCTACACATATTATGAAGTTAGTTTTGTAATCTCATTGTAGCCAACGCTGAAATAATTATTTTTGTTATGTTAATTCACCGAATAATGAATCAATGGTTAAAGTCAGTTTGAAAGACATTTACACTTTATTTGTTGAATAAGACTTCCTAATAAATTTATTTTCCAGTTAATTATTGGCCATTTCATTCGTACTTGAAAAGACCGGGCCTAAGCCTAATAAAACGTCACTTCCGCGGTCGACCACTAAAAAGCGGATAACTTGAAAATTGCTGTAGAGCTCTGATAATCATCTTCAGTTCTGCCTTACTTTCCATAAACTTGTACATTGTGTTTTCCATTATTTTGGTCCTTTTTCAGGGTCTTAAGATATCATCTAATTTTTTTTTGAGAGAACTACAAAAGAATCAATCATTCGATAGATATTGAAATTTAACCAAGTATTATTTTCACGTAATGTGTACGTTGAAACTGGTTTGTTTTTTCTATGTATTTATTGGATTTATCAAAGACTAAAACTCACGAGACTGTAAAAACAGCTGGATAACTTCCACAATGAAAACACCGAAGAGTTACATGCGAACGAAATTTGTATTTCTAGATGATTTAAACTGGCAAGTCAGGCGGTCCTTATGCAGAGCCGACTTTAGAAGTTTATGTGATATTTAGTGCAAAAACAAAGTTAGTTCCGTAAAAAATAATATAAATTCTCTTCAAAAAACTTTCAGTTTAACAACAATTTTTTATATTTGATTCAAAAGTGCTTTTATGGTGTCGTAGACCGGCTTCAATTCAAAGCATCGTGAACATACATATTCATTGCGCGAACTGAGATAATGCAGTGATTTATTTTTCCATATTCGCCATTTGTGGTAATACTGTTGCGGATGATACACTTGGAAGTGTGCGAAATACTCGCGAGCTTGTTGCAATTAATTTATGTTGAACAATTTAAACAACTTCTCTGAAGAGATGCAGATGGAATGTACATGGTGTTCCATGAAACAAGTAGCTTTTTGAAAACTTAATACCTGAACCAGTTTTGAGGTATAAGTGGTTAAAGCTGAAAAAATCGGTTTTTTTTGAAGTGATATTTCGAGTAGTGTTTTAAATATTCTGCACGACTGTTGATCCTTACCCATGAGGCTTTAGTTTCGATTTTGAAAATTTCGTAATAAAGTTTTGTTATATTATACACGCATTCAGACATAAAATCATAGTGCTCATATTAATGAGAATTTTGGGCTGAAATTTCGGATACACCTTCAAAAATGATTAATAAATGTGGAAAAAATCAGCATCATCGTCACCACGATATTTTGTACCCGGCGGTATGAAAAAGTGGGGAATATGGAAGTTCGGAAAAAAAAATTCAACTATAAATTAATTATAGACATTCTTGTAATCTACAACGTCGAGAATTATTTGTTTGTTGAATAATCAAGCTTATTTCACTATTTGCTTACCCTGTATTTCTAGTGATTTTTTCTATCCCCCATGCCGAACTACTTTAATATAGTACCTACTTGATGTTTATGGTTTTCCAGATTAGCCATAACTATAGCTCCGTACTTCGAAACTTCATGTTTTTAATTAATTTTGATTGAAAACCCCAATGATTAATTGAATTTTTCATAACAGCTCAATTTTAGGTGTGATTTATACAACCAAAATCAGGGGTTGTTAAAAATTTGCTTTTTCATCCAATTAATTAATGGGTATCTGTCT
This sequence comes from Galerucella calmariensis, assembly GCA_910591675.1. Taxonomy (NCBI): domain Eukaryota; kingdom Metazoa; phylum Arthropoda; class Insecta; order Coleoptera; family Chrysomelidae; genus Galerucella; species Galerucella calmariensis. The sequence goes on from CAJUYG010000621.1 coordinate 148,792, forward strand.
GGGACTCAGTCTTTCAATTCGTTTTCAAATCTATTTCAGGAGGTTTTCAAAAACAAACATATTTACTGTGATTTTCATTTTTTTTTTCATAAAAACACTAATAAATCATTGTTAGTAGTAAAATTCAATAAAAAACACGGAGATAGTCACTATTGGATTAATACAACACTACCCACGTCAACAGCTAGAAATGAAAATAATTATGAAATATATTTTAATCTTATTCTTTTTTTCTATTGCTCAATTAGTATATTGTGCCGCAAGGGCAGAAAAAAATCTTTCAGCTGCTCTTTCTAATTTAGCTAATTTGGCACTAATCTATTTTTATGAATGAGATAGTAGTAAAATAATGGAGCATAATTATTTTTCCGCAGCGCTATTTTGTCAAGCGCTCTATTTTGTCAAGCGCTCTATTTTGTCATGCGCTGTTTCTGTTCAGCGCTATTTTGTCATACGCTGTTTTTGTCCAGCGCTATTTATCTGCCGCTGTGTTTGTCCAGCGCTATTTTGCCAAGCGCTGTTTTCGTTAAGCGCTATTTTGTCGAGTGCTATTTTGTCGAGCGCTGTTTTTGTCCAGCGCTTTTTTGCCAAGCGCTGTTTTCGTTAAGCGCTATTTTGTCGAGTGCTATTTTGTTGAGCGCTGTTTTTGTCCAGCGCTATTTTGCCAAGCGTTGTTTTTGTCCAGCGCTATTTTGTCCAGCGCTGTTTGTCCGTCACTGTTTTTGTGCAGTGCTATTTTGTCTGTCGCTGTTTTTGTTCAGCGCTATTTTGTCATGCGCTGTTTTTGTCCAGCGCTATTTACCCGCCGCTGTTTTTGTCCAGCGCTATTTTGTCGGGTGCTATTTTTTCGAGCGCTGTTTTTGTCCAGCCCTATTTTGCCTAGCGTTGTTTTTGTGCAGCGTTATTTTGTCAAGCGCTGTTTTTGTCCGTCGCTGTTTTTGTGCAGCGCTATTTTGTCTGTCACTGTTTTTGTTCAGAGCACTATTTTGTCATGCGCTGTTTTTGTCCAGCGCTATTTTGTCGAGTGCTATTCTGTCGAGCACTATTTTGACATGCGCTGTTTCTGTCCAGTGCTATTTATCCGCCGCTGTTTTTGTCCAGCGCTATTTTGTCTGTCGCTGTTTTTGTTCAGCGCCATTTTATCTGCCGCTGTTTTTGTCCAGCGCTATTTTGCTAAGCGCTGTTTTTGTCCAGCGCTATTTTGCCAAGCGTTGTTTTTGTCCAGCGCTATTTTGTCCATCGCTATTTGTCCGTCACTGTTTTTGTGCAGTGCTATTTTGTCTGTCGCTGTTTTTGTTCAGCGCTATTTTGTCATGCGCTGTTTTTGTCCAGCGCTATTTATCCGCCGCTGTTTTTGTCCAGCGCTATTTTGTCGAGTGCTATTTTTTCGAGCGCTGTTTTTGTCCAGCCCTATTTTGCCTAGCGTTGTTTTTGTCCAGCGCTATTTTGTCAAGCGCTGTTTTTGTCAGTCGCTGTTTTTGTGCAGCGCTATTTCGTCTGTCACTGATTTTGTTCAGAGCACTATTTTGTCATGCGCTGTTTTTGTCCAGCGCTATTTTGTCGAGTGCTATTCTGTCGGGCACTATTTTGACATGCGCTGTTTCTGTCCAGTGCTATTTATCCGCCGTTGTTTTTGTCCAGCGCTATTTTGTCAAGCACTGTTTTTGTCTGTCGCTGTTTTTGTTCAGCGCTATTTTGTCAAACGCTGTTTTTGTCTGTCGCTGTTTTTGTTCAGCGCTATTTTGTCCGCTGCTGTTTCTGTCCAGCGCTATTTTGACTGACGCTATTCTACTACAGATCCCAATATCAAACAATATATTTCCATTCAATCATCAAACGCTGTTATAAAATTTTTCTGAGTCTAGATAAGATCGTTCAAGAAGGAGAGGATAACGGAAAGTAAACAAACAAAACCCCAATTTTCTGAGAATCCGACCTTTTATGGAATATTTGTAGATTATATCGATAATAAAGCTGTCCGAAAATAAAACCTAACTCATTACAACGCGACCACAGTGAATCCGGAGAATAAACACGGAAGTTGAAAATAAAAAGATTACCACAGATATACGAAAATAAGAAATATTGCTGTAGGATAGAAAAAAGGTATTTACAGAATACAATGAGCAATTTAAAGTTAGTATTATTACGGTTACTTTTGATAGAATAACGTATTTATGAATAGGAATACTTGATTAATGACATTTTTAATTTATTTGAAGTGGATTCGGCTAGAGAAAAAATGTTTTTTGATGTTTGATGATGGACTGCCTGTCCATTGTTTCAGTTTATTCAAGTGGTGGAAGCTAAAGTCTAAAACATCTAAATTATGTATAAGTAGCAGGATCCAACTCAAAAGCCGTAAAAAGAAACGAATAACAATAAGACGATTGCATCTACTTAAACGTTCTAGTTAGTCCACATCTGAAAAATGTTTACAACAGAAATATCTGTTGTATATAAACGTTGTGGAGTTCCGCAACTTTATTTGCCGCTTGATAAATCTCTTCAACGAAGTTTGAATCACTAATGTGTGTTTGTTTATTCCGTACGACAAGCCTCGGTCCCACCGTTGATAAATAAATTTTATTAAGATTTTGTTTTTGAGATCCAAGCTTCAATTTTTCAATAAATCGACTTTTGTATTTATATATAATAACAAAAAATAAAAAAAAACTTTATCTCAAAAAGAAATTTAATTTACTTTTGAGAGTTTATTTTTTGTTATTATGTTAAACATGCTGCGTTTATCTATTAAATTGAACAGTATTAAGTGAGACGTGTATTAAAATGACTGTGTTTTTAACAATATAAAATTTTCTTACGTTGTAATAACGTTGGAGGTGAATTTACATAACAATGTAAACAAAAACCGTTAAAAATAAAACTACCACTACATTGCCGGCAAAGATGTACTGTTTATAAAAGAAGACCATAGAGCCACATTTAATTAAATAACAAATTTAGAGAGAGAAAATAGTCTTTTGTAAACATTTTCATTTAATTAAAAAGCCAGGAATATTTAACAATGTAGGAGGAAGTAAAAATTTACTGCATACTGGCTAGCATTTCATTGACGCGTGAAACATATAATTTTTTCTTCGACTGTTTGTACAGGTTATTGGTTATAATTTGACCACACCTTTATTTCTCTTATGCATACAGATACAAAAAAAGTTTCAAATAAAAGTTGTGAGAGTATAAATGAATTTTAATAAAATATACTTTGTACACCAGTAGCGTTTTTGTATTAGGGGGTATGATATAAAAATACATTTTCTTGGACAGAATGCCCTGTATATTATGACATATTTGGATAGGGCTTTTTTTTCTCGTAACAAAAATATATACTTTCATAGGTCTAGCTCTTATACTTTCCAAAATAATGGACAGTAAACTTCCAAAGTATTTAGCTAAAAAAAGTAGTTGGTTATGCATGGCTTACTGTGCTTGTTGATATTATCTGTCAAAACTTAAGTAACTTCTAGTGATAGACAGTGAATGTTTAAAAAATAGGCGACTGGATGATCATTAACATAGAACACAAAAACAATACAGTGTTTATTACGAAATACGATACAATAGCAAACAACATAAAAAGCAATGCAGTGTTTATTACAAAATAGAAGCCGATTTGATATTTTCATAAATTTTAAGCAAACTAAAGTAAATGCTCAAAATGACCGCCGTTAGTTCAAATAGTTCACACCTTCTCCTTAAATTTCCTATACATTTTAAAATTTTATTATTATTTCGATGGTTAAGAAGTTCAATTTCAGCTTCAATTATCTCTCTAATTATTGCAACACTTTTACTGGTATCGGAACATCAAGTGCGGTAAGCCATGCATAGCCAACTATTTTTTTTACCTCAATATTAACTTAAATACTTTAGGATTTCAATGTCCATTATTTTGGAAAGTATAAAAACTAGACCTATGAAAGTATATATTTTTGTTATGAAAAGAAAAAGCCCTCTTCAAATATGTCATAATATACAGGGCGTTCTATTTAGAAATATGTTTTTCATATTATACCCCCTAATACAAAAAATTCATTTATATTCCCACAACTTTTATTCGAAACTTTTTTTCTTATCTGTATGCATAAGAGTAATAAAGGGATGGTCAAATTATAACCAATAACCCTGTACAGTGTGTTTAGAAAAATCAAATTGAATCGGAGCCAAATTACAAAAAAAAGAAAAAAAAATTCATCTATATCTTGAATGTGTTTAGAATTCAATCAGAAGGATATTTCCCAAAACTGGAAGATAGAATTTGAAATTTTGAATTGCTCTTGTTACCATACTACTACTACTACTACTAAATGTGCAGGCGAGCCTTGTCCTGGACAACTCAAGCCAAGGTTCCGGCACTGAGGCCACTGGCGGGCACATTGTGCCATTCCTGCTACCTAGACATCCATGAAACCGAGCCCTTCAATAAAGCTCACAACCTTTTTCAATGGATGCCTGCTTGTGTCTCCAGGGGCCATTACAGGGACTCCGAAGATTCGCCTGCGCAGTACAGCCCAGTGTGGACACTCTAGGAGAACATGAACTGACACGTTTCGTCAGTCATGCCGCAACCCCTACATAGGGAACTTTCCTCTACTCCTAAGTTGTGGAGGTGTTTCCTCATACAGCAGTGCCCTGTTAGGAGTCCTGCTAACTTCTTTAGCCTACTCCTTGGTAGTTCAGTTGCTGCCCTGGCGTGTCTATCAGTCCATCCCTTCAGTAGAAGTTTGGATTGTCTAGGACCCTGCAGAGCATTCCAATGAGCGAGGTGCTGATTCCTCAGCCACTTCTTCGTCTCCTTGCGTATTTTCTGTTTTGTTAGGCACAGGGTCGGGCCCAGGCCGCATTAAGGAGCTACTGCCCCTTCCGCAGCCAGTGCATCCGCCATCTCGTTGCCTTCAAAACCAGAGTGGGCTGGAATCCATTCTAGCCGCACCACATTCCGCCTTGCAATATTAGCAAGTAGTTCTCGACATTCGTTAGCAAGTCCTGAGTTGCTGGTATACTCAGGGCTTCAATTGCTGCCTGACTGTCGGAGTATATGGTTATGCGTCGATCCACATAACCTCTGTCTAGGTTTATTCTTGTTACCATATCCATATTCGTTATCTTCGTCCAGTTTTTCTGCTTGTTTCATCAATCAAAAGTACTTCTCTTGGGTCCGTCCACATTATAAGCTCTACTTTGAATAATGATTATGGTATTATCATAAATTTTTCGGAAGCATGTACAAGCTCATCAAAATATTATCACACTATGAGGGAACAATATAATTGCAGAAAACACGGTATCAGCACATTGCTGTTGATAAACCATAAAATTGGTGTACGCAGAAGGACAGAGCACATTTTTTGAAAATAGTCGTAAAATAAATTCAAACAAAATGCTTTTATGAGTAATAAGGATAAATTATGGCTTGTCGGTGTTTTGTATAAAACATTTCCGAAGCAATACCTATAAATTCGGTCATTAAAAAATGTATTTTATTTGATAAAAATATAGGAAGCTGTTTTTGATTTTTAATGGCTTCCAATTATTTTCTGAGCTTGATAATTTTCCAATGAATTATTCTGCAATCAATTCTAGTTAAAGTTTTCTAGTTTAATCATTTTTTGACATGCTGTAACAATATAAACGAGAATCTACTTATATAAACTATTAAAATGGATTGAAATGGAAAATTATATCCCTGAAACAGTGAAAATTAACAGCAGTATGTACATCCTATTTCTAGCGCAAAAAACAACAATTAGTTTATGATAAATTTGATTTGTTTTCTTGCCAAAAGCTGAAAGCGCGGAGTAAAACCCATGTAAAACCTTCAAAAATGACAGAACCACTTAACCAAACTTTTACTGTAATATAACTTTGACATATCCAAAATAAATCTATCATTTTTAATAAAAATCAAAATTTTAGTGAAAAACCACTAAATAAATCAATAAAAATGCGTATAAAATACAACATCAACAATATTGAATATTAAAAGAATATTTAGTTATGTACCACGCATGTCAACCTTGCCAACCCAGTAGATTATGCCCAATACGAGCTTTTAATTATCCAAGATGTCAACCATGTATGAGAATTAAAAAATGTAGACCCTGTCCACGTGGCCCACAATGCAGATCATACCAACCTTGCGGAGAAGGAGCAAGGATTTGTTGTGCGCCTATCGCTAGACGTTGTGGTTTGGATGAGTGTTTCAATAAAGCTCCACCTCCAGCGAAAGTAATTTACGTACCAGCCTCTAACGCGTATTGTTGTAAGCCGATATGTAAACCGAAATGTAAACCGAAATGTAAGCCAAAATGTAAGCCAAAATGTAAGCCAAAATGCAAACCATGTTGTAAATGTGAGAAATGTACTTGTTGTAAGCCAGTATTTAAAGCTCCCAATTCGAATTTTGTTTGTAAAGTGGAAACCATGATGTCTAAATTGAGAATAACAATTTATAAACCACCGCCGAATCCAAGCAAATGTAAGCCACCTGAGTGTTCATCCCCAGAAATACAGGATTGCGAGTGCGATCCTCGTGAATCAGAATTAAAAATATGCTCACCCAAAAAAAAGAAAAAAAAATCTTCCAAATATAATTGTAACTGTTGCCATAAATCCATACCGTGTCCATATCAATCAAATTCAACCGTATGTAAAACCAAAAAGAAGAAAAAAAATGTAGTACCTGCTTGTAATTGCTGTAAACGCATACCGACCGTCTGCGAATCTGCTCCAAGCATTTGTGAACCCAAAAAGAAGAAGAGAAACCTGCAAGTTTCCAGATCTGCCTGCAACTGCTGCAAGAACAATATTTCCACTTGCGAATCCATCGCAACTGTTTGCAAAACCCCAAAAAAGAAAAGAAGAAGCAAGATATCTGGTACTTGCTGTAAATGTAAGATACCTTTGAATATAACTAAAAGGAAGCCAAAGTGCGTGCTATCTTCATCTTCTTCTGATGATGAGGAGGACACATGTAAGCCTTTTAGATCACCTTGTCCTCAATTAAGACAGCCGCAAGATTTTACGTATCCGTGCAAGCCAATCAATAATCAGAAATATGATAATAAGTATGTTAAAGCATCTTTGTGGGAAGTGTTCAAGTGATACCTATTCAAGTTTAAAATGTATTTGTAGCGATGTATTCAATAAAAATTTTATCGATGGCAATAATGAAATTGTTAAAACCAATTTATGTCAGGAGGTTTCTTCTTCTGTTATATGCATAAACTTCTATATGTCCAAGAGAGAACAGAATATGAAGCCATGAAGCACCCACCACTCGGTGCAGTCTCCGGAGAGGGGGATGCGACATTGTCTCTCTATTGTTCTCTAGCTCACTCTCTTTTACTCACAGAATGACAGTACTGAATATAATTATTTGCCGAATCTGAAAACCTTGAACTTATTCTATAGTTAGGGAGGCGAGGTCGCTAAATGGCGACATTCTCGAGCGCCGTCGAGATCTATCAAAATCGAAAGATAAACGAATTTTGAAAAGAAAAGCTCGTATGGTAAAATTCATTTTAGCGGTGGGTATGGCGTGTACGGTTTTTAAAAAATAAAAAAAAAACAGTTACTTGGGCATTCTCGAGCGCGTCAGATATTCATATTACGTATGCCCCAAAAGTGTCTCTGATAACAACAGTATACTAATCTGCCGGTTTGTGTGGTGGGGATATGCATATTAAGTAGTCAAAAATCCGAAAAAAAAATTCACTCGAGCGCGTCAGATTTTCGAAAGGGGTGTTAAGTAGGCCCCAAGGAAGCTCCCTTTGAAAAAACCGACGATTTCGGCGTGACGATAAGTTACGACAAATTTCTGAAATACTCGAGCGCGTCAGATTTTTATAGAGTAGATTTATCTCGGTATCCTCGAAGCATATTTTCTTAATCTGACAAAAATGTTGCTGGGTTCTCTTAATCTGATCGAAAAAGGTCTGTATTACGTGTTTATGGCACATTCCCCTTTTTTGCTTCAATTCTTCACTTCGTTTTGCTTACGGTACATCCAAAAAATAATTTCCGGATCAACAGGCTATTGAATAATATAAATAAATGAAACTGTACATGAATAAATAAATAAATAAAATTCTTTATTTTTTGAATGACAAACAAAGTTTGTATAAAATTCGTCAGAAGTTTTCTTAAAATCTAACCTAACTAACTTACTAACTAACTAACTAGTACAGTCTAAAAGTAGAGTAAAATAACGCATAGTAAAAAATATAGTATAATAATACACAAAGTTCTTACAAATTTAAAAACTCATCGACTGAATAGTAACACATATGGTAATTTATTAAAAAGTCGTTGTCCAATTATAGGAGGGGATTTGAAAGTAATATTACTTTTAGGAAAAGTCAAAGACAGATTATCACATCGTCTTGTATTAATATTATGCATCTGGTAGTTAGTTTTAAAATCACGTATGTTGTTATATATAAAAACACAAACATCTAAAATAAACAAACAGGGCACCGTTAATATTTTAAATTTTTTAAAAAGTTCTTTACAACCAGTTAGCCGAGAGACACCAGCAATACAACGAATTATTCTTTTTTGTGACACAAAGACGTTTTTAGAATTGGTAGACAATCCCCAGAAAGATATGCCATACCTCAGACGGGATTCTACTTGTGCATAATACAGCATAATCATTTGTTTTTGTGTAAGAACGGATCTTAGATTTCTAAATAAGTAATTAGTGGAATTTAACCTTGAAACAATTGCCTCGCACTGTTTACTCCAATTAAGGCATTCGTCGATCAGCTAGCCTAGAAATTTGACATAAGAGACACACTTTATCGATTCATTATTAATTTTTAGATCAACTAACTGCAGTTGTTTTTGTCTATGATGAAATTGTATTGCCTGAGTTTTTTCTGCATTAAGATAGAGTGAATTTATGCAAAACCAATTGTAAAGACTTGCCAGGAGATGTTAATAATACTTTTGTATACAGATACGGGTAACTTTTTCCGAGTCCATGAAAATTGTCGAGAAGCTTTAGGAAAAAAAAATTTAAATATAATAAAAGTTACATAATTCAATCATCGTTGTTCCATATCAATTTTTTTTAAAACCCTCCGTTTTCGAGATATTATATACTCAAAAAGCCGGGAGTTTGAGTTTTCATGATTATTTAAGTCCAAAAGTTTCAACTTTGGACAAAAATGTAAAAAAACCTTTTTTATTATACTTAACAGAAAATACTACATTTTCAACTGTTTATAAAATACAGTAAATATGACATTTTCGGAACAGCGCACGGAAATCTTTTCCCGATCCCTATTTCCGTGCGCTTAATAATAAACATAGATAT
>CAJUYG010000622.1:9577-75044 GCA_910591675.1 Galerucella calmariensis
TGTTAGCACATGCCATAGTCAATAAATTATTATTATTATTCAACCAATATAATGTGAAATCTTTCCGTAATTTATTCTTTGAACACACCGGGTTTTTCTGCAAATCGTCTCAATATAGTACTTATAATGAATTACGAGAGTTAGTTTACTTTCCAGTACTGAGACCTTTGGGCATCGTAAAGTATTAAATTACCTTCTGATTGTGTTACTCGTTCTCTATTGTGAGCATTCTGAAGATCTTATATGGTAGTGAAAGCGGGATATTCATTGAATAATAAATAAATGATTTCATCTCTAGCTATACTTTATTCTTCAAGATGGCTGATTCGGGCAACAGGTTCATGTTTCATGAAAAATTGTTTTCAGTATTTATTTCAACATACAGGAAATCAGTGAATTAAATTACTCTGTTTCTTACACTTACATATACGATCATTTGTGATCTAAATTACTGTTGTCTCCCTAAATAAATCAACAAGAGGGACTTTATAATACAATAAAACTATGTTTCCAGCTAGCATCAAGATAGGAGTAGCTGTGTGGTTCAATTTTCATTCAGTGGAGAAATCTTTGAACCTAACATACCCATCAATAATGGCCACATCCCCTATAACATTTTTCCGTTCTCATATTTTTCGTTATTAGGAGGAAAATAAGTAAGATTATGTACCAACACCTTTTCCCACTCGTGTGAAAACTCTACGACACCGCAAAAGGGTCTGGTCCAATAAATCGCATTGATGAGCATTGTCTGATAATTTGATCCCCTAATTCGTTGCCCTTATGACACTAGTTCTCTGGTACTCAGGCTACGATGACCTTGTAATGATCTTCAAGTGCGTTTTAGGTACCTATGCAATTCCATAATAGTTTAAAATTGACCCATATGGAAACTGAACGGTCTGTACTTAGATCGGCTTATTGGAATAGCTATCCTTTGTTTTAGCCCTACAATTCCGGATCCTACACCTACTTCTGTCTTGGAACCTTCCGCTGCCAGAACAGCTTCACCTTCTACAATGCATCTGCTGTTTGGAGAAGCAGATAAATAATCAAAAATTGAGGACAATGACAGAAACATCTCTTCAAAAAAATATCAGAAAAATATATAACAGATTATCCTGTTCGAAAAAATAAAAAAGCTTGCTCAACCACAACTCTTAGGTTATTTACAATGCAATCACAACTGGCGTCAAAAACATATGTTTTTCGACAGAATGACAGCGCGGGAAAATTAAGGTTAAAATGTCAATAAGGTTTCGATAGTCAGCACCGTGCGTTTGGCTTCGCCTCGAGTCGTATTTTTCCGAGTCGGAAATCTACATTATCTACATTATCTACATTATCGCTGAAACAGCATGTTCCACTATCCATTTACAGAGATGACATCTGAGTAAACAGTATCTAGTGAGAATTCCTGTTATGACTTTGCCCTGGCAGTGATAACAAAGTCACTTCGTTGCAACTAGCTAGCTTCTTCGGGGATAGCTTGCAGTTTTATACTTTTTAAGACTCAAGAAATTTTAAAGCAGCCTGACAAGTTAATATTGGAAATAAAACCTCGATCGTCGAGTGGTATTGACGGTTTTCCGAGAGAAATAAGAAGCTTACTTGCAAATCAGGTCATGCAACCTTGAAATTCAATTTTCTTCTCCTCACCGGACGAACTAATAATAGTTTCTTAGATACATCACAGCGGCTTTTCTTCATGAATCGAATTTTGTAAGGCCACAAACAGTTTCTAAATAAACTCATCGACTATACCAAATGGGTTGGAATCTATTTTCTATAAGAAGTGTATCGATACTCCCCAGAGCCAATAACTTTATAAATCCTTTCCTCGCAACTAAAGACTTACGGCCCATAACAGAAGGAGATAAACTTGAGTTATAAATAAAACAAATGCATTTATTGTATTGTTTGAACTCGTTGTAGAATCTAAATGGCGAGAGAAAGAACGCAGCGTAAACAGAATACAAATAGACGTTCGAACGAAGGAGGGGAATGGCTAATCGTACGATACACGGTTAATTTACGGCTAAAATTCAATTACAAGTTATAGAAATAGATCGAGCTTCCAATAAACAAACAAAAATTTGCTCTAAATGAAAAAATAGAAGAATCTGAGGTCGTTTTGAGGTTCTTCAAAGTAGAGACAACTACTCCTAGGAATAAGTTATCATCAGTGCAAAGTAGATACAGGAGATGTGTTAGTAGTGATAAATATTGTATTTATTACATTGTTTGTTCCGCCGGAGAAAATGTTTATATTATTGATGCAAATACTGTTATTTTCTTATCAAAAACTAACTTGTGTATCCTATTCTAACATCGTTATTTTTTTCAAAAATTTCCATAATATGACTCATATTCATCTTTTATATACAGAATTCCGGACAAGTATCGAAGAAAATATAAATTTTTTGAATCTTTTTATACCACAAATTTCTCTCCAACTTAAACTAGATTTTGAAAATATTTAGAAATATACAGGGTGTTCCAATAAAGTGTGGCGTATCAAAGTTATATTTTTTCTTTCAGAACACCCTTTATTTTATTGCATTTTCCGATTGCCCCTGAAAAATATAATACTCTTTTATAATGGTTCCCTATACCCAAATACAGAGGGTTCCGAGTTATGCTGACTTTTTTTAAAATGTGAACATTTCTAAAAAATCAATAACTCATTGATATAACAAATTCTAGCAAACTATCTCTCACATCTAAATAGTTGGACATTCGTTGAATGTATTCTACGATTCAGTACTAAATATCTCTTTACAGGGTGTTCAGAATTTTCAGTTTCATTATTAGATCATCCAATGTGCAGTATCAGGCTTATTTTAAATGGAATGATAATTCATTATATTCAAAAATGGGTGTCCTATACCTAGATTATACTTTTCATGCAATTTACAAATTTCTCAAACTGTATGCTAAATCGATTTTAACAACTGCAATTCTCTCTAAATTTCAAATTAATGATCTTGGCATAGTTCTTGTGAGAAACTAAATAGATTACGTTTTAAGCCATCAGAAAATATAGGGTCTTGCCATCCTATACCGAGTGGTTAAAAAAATATAGCCACTCTCACAGAAGAATCACTATCCACTTGGAGACATTTTATGAAATAACAAAAAACAAACAAGTTTCACACAATACGAGTGTTATGTTGAATATTGGCTTAATTATTATTATTTATACCGTTAAAATACAACATGGATAAAAACGGAACCAACAACTAAAAATAATAAACTATTTGTTATTTCATAAAATGTCTAAGTGATCTTTCTGTGACAGTGGCTATATATTTTTAACCACTCAGTATAGGATAGAAAAACCCCATATTTTCTGGAGGCTTGAAACGTGATCTATTTAGTTTCTTACAACAACTATGCCAAGATCATTAGTTTGAAATTTAGAGAGAGTTGCAGATGTTTTAAAATCGATTTAGCATAAAATTTAAGAACATTGTAAATAGCACGAAAAGTATAATAGGACACCCTTAAACCATTCGGCAGAGGATTTTTTTAAATATGATGAATTATTAAAATACTGGGTGTTCCATTCTAAATAAGCCTGATACTGCACATTGAATGATCTAATGATGAAACTGAAAATTCCCTGTAAAGAGATATTTAGTACTCAATCGTGGAATACATTCAATGAATGTCCAACTATTTAGATGTAAGAGAAAATCAGCCAGAATTTGTCACATCAATGAGTTATTAATTTTTTTCGAAATGTTCACATTTTCAAAAAGGAGCATAACTCGGAACCCTCTGTATTTAGGTATATGGAACCACTATGAAGGAGCATCATATTTTTTAGGGGCAGTCAGAAAATGCAATAAAATAAAGAAAAAATATAACTTTGATACGCCACACTTTATTGGAACACCCTGTATATTCTCTTCGATATTTGTCCGGTCCCGGACTTTTGCCGAACTCTGTATAATAAAATCGTTTCCGCTTTTGCTATCGGCGGATCGTTGACTTTAATAAGTTTGTCTTTGGACGACTAGTCACTTCCTCTGTGAGAAAACGACAGAATTGTGCTGCCCTCTAGAAAGAAATGACCCATTCAGATTGGAAAGTGTTTTTCTCAAACACCTGGGGCGAAGCGAAGAGATGGTTATCGGATTACTCAGTGGAAAGATTCATTTTTAAGTCGTTATACCTCTAGGGTTAACGGTGTATATAAAATTTTAGAACGACAGTGTTTAGATAACACACTCGATATAATTTTATTATGATATTTTAATCTAAATTTATCTCGGTACGTCTCGTCAGTAGTTTCGCTCTTTCGAAATATTCATCCTGTAAAAATACTTTGTGAACAGGAAATCTTGGAAAACTGAAATTGAATTGAAACATTTTAGGTCATGAAAACTTTTGTATCTCATGTTATCATCAAAATCTACAGTTTTGCAGCATTGATTAGGCTAATGGAACCGTAAGGATCTTCAATCAATATCACAACCTCACACACACAAATCTGCAGTTAATAGCAAAATCAATTTATAAACATAGCCACGTGAAAAACTTGATTCATCCCATAATTCTCAACAAAAGCGATTTATGAAAGTGCTTACAGTGTGGACACACTGTGTGGTAACGTTCACTGACACCTCAAGGATAATATATTCTAACGCTTCCTTCAACTCAGTTCCTAAGGATATTCTCAAAACTAGCTCCTTTAGACATATTTCTGAAGGCTTCAATTGGGCTTCTATCCAGAAGTTTCCTTAGTGTGATTCTGTACTGTCATGCATTCCGTAAGTTTGTTAAGGAGGTTCCTTCATATCCTTCTTCATATCTTGTCAGTGTCTTGCCAGGACACCTGTTAAAACCCGCAGTAAGGTCACAGATTATAAAGAGAATAGATACGAATCCCGGTAAAACATCAAAGGATTTTCAGCTCCGTCGTCAATGACCTTGGACCTTTAACTCGGTATGACCGCGATGTTGCCAGTTTAAAATATTTTCTGAATTTCTTACCAAATTGCACTGTTGACTCGGGGACAATAACAATTTCTACTGCTGAGGGAATACAATATACACCCATTTTGATAATAGTTGGTAGCACCAAAGTTAATATCAAAAACTTTAAAATTTCTCATATCATAGGCCGGGATATTAAATTACATACTCTCATCCTTTGGAAATCAAAAGAACTTTATTTTTCTTTCCGAATAAAATTTATTTGGACAGTCTCTGTATGAACAATACCTACACTCCGCCGTGACGTTTATTCATTTTATAAGAATAATAGTCTATACCACTATATTTTTATAGTTAATATCACCACATCGCACAATCGATTAGTCAAATAACACAATTAATATCGCCGATTGAACACCTTCAAACAATGAAGCATACAAAAGTGGCGTTATGAATTTTGAGCACAGATTACAAGTGATATTGAGCATGTTTTGACGTTTTGATTAGGTTAGGTTAGGTTAGCCGTCACCGTTATTGTGCATGGTTGCCAAGGATATGGTTGTGAAAAAAAGTATATATTTATGGTATAATTTTCATACATTATAATTTTTTTAATTGTATAATTCTTTTAATGTTAATAAAATTGATTCATAACAAGTAATTATCGAATATTTGTAGCTGTATAACTACTAAACTTGAAAAATATGCTCCCAAAATATTTGACCTATGATCGTAAATTGAAGGAAATATTATGCAAATTGACAGCCCTGTTGAGAAATTTCGCGAAGCATCCCGAATGGAGTCGACATAAGACGATGGGCATTCAAATGGGTATGTCCACCCATCTCTCTCTCTTTTTACTGTTCTCTGTCAAGCTTTCGTATCTGTTCTCTTTATAATCTGTGGTAAGGTGGTGATGTTGTTCTCTACTGGTTCATTGAACTGATCACTTTCCAATAGCGTGAATTTCCACATGCAGGTTACATGGATCTCCTTCAAATGCTAAAAAAGTTTGTGGCGTTCTGTTTATCTCAAATATTGCATAATTTTATTAATTTCTTTGTTCATTGCTGTAGAGTAATTAAAAACTTATGGAACATCTCTCTTATAAGTAGCTGTTGACATCCACGTGTTAATATTTAACATTGTAAAACTTACTAAAAAGGAAGACAAAGAAGAATCACGAAGAGCAATGCCAATTACAGCTGATACGATCGTCTTATTCCGAGATATCTCAACAGCAAAATGCCCACTGCAAATATCCCTTATAAATCTGTAACGCGCATCCTCACCATCGACATCAAGTTTAAGTGGTTGTATTGGTACAGGTCTGGTTTAACAAGAAGTCTAGTTTGTTTCCATTTGTTTTATTGTGCAACTTATAAGCTTGGTTTAAATTTAAATTGGAACATCATAG
Organism: Galerucella calmariensis; assembly: GCA_910591675.1. Taxonomy (NCBI): domain Eukaryota; kingdom Metazoa; phylum Arthropoda; class Insecta; order Coleoptera; family Chrysomelidae; genus Galerucella; species Galerucella calmariensis. The sequence goes on from CAJUYG010000622.1 coordinate 15,939, forward strand.
ATTTTTATAAGTTGAAGAAAGTTGAATCATCAAAATAAAATTCAGTAAGAACTTATTATTATTTTCCATAAGTTTGCAACAGGGCCCAGGCTGAAGATGAGTAAAACTTTGGCCCTAGCTTGAAAGCCAGTATAGGCTTTGCCTTGTTAAGACCGAATCAGCCTTAAATACTCACATAGGCCCAAAACTTGTCTGCTAGCCTGGGCCAAAAGTATGGCTGAGGCTCGGCCTCCCAGATTCCAGCAAGTCTTAGCTGATTTATGATCAAAGTTAGTAACCAAGAGTTAGGCAGGCAGTGATGGCCATAAAGTTCAGCCAGTGTTATAAATTCAATAGCCAGGCTCAAAGTAATGGAAGTGCAAACAATTTTTTCTTATACTATTAGTTATGAGCCTCTGAAGTTCAACCCAGATGGAAAATTAATATGTATACTAATATCGATTTCTTCTAGTTTTCCTTCGGAATTATCTAAATACGGACCTAGATCTGCGTTTATTGTTTTCTCTTTCTTTCCTTTCTTCGGAACAACCACAAAACTGAAATTCCTCTTAATTAATGGCCCTAATTGTGAGATGCTGTACGTATATGGAATGCTGTCAACGAGAGACCCATACCTGGTTGACAGCACTGAGACACAAGCGGCGTTTTTACTATTGTTTCTTCCTTTCCTTCCATGTGTAGGACCAACAGATTCATTATGTCATGAGAAAAATTGTAATTTGTAGCAATATATAACAATGGAGATAAAAAAAAGGTATGTACATTAAAAACACATGATGGAAAATCGGAGAATTTGACCCGATTATGTTGGTAAGCAGCTATAAATTTTGTATTAAAAGGGTACTGTTCTTTTTCATCATCACATGCCCACTATACTTATACAGAGGCTGAACAAAAACGAAGAAATTGAATATAATGAACTCTCCAAACTAGTAAGCTGTTATGTTCACCTAAGTGCACAACTTCAGGCATAAACTGAGCTCTAGAAAGGTGGACAAACGAAGCAACATGAATGAAAAAACTGGAAGGAGCAGAGCCAGGGACTGAAGACTACAGATTTTGCTGAGCTATTGGGTAACTAACCCAGCATCTTCCAGGAGAAACTGAATGCAATAGAATTATTAAATCAGCTCGAAAATGGTTTAGAGCTGCCTTAGAAAACTTCCAGAACTAGGAGAGAATGCTTTGGATACCAGGTCATAATGGTGAACAAAGAAGTGGAATGGCTCTGCAGCAAGGCTTTTTAATGATTCTAAGCTCAGCTTGTCAAACGTAGAAGGAGGTTGTGTTTCCACTAACGTCCCCCAGTTCACGACTGAATTCATCATTTGTTGAAGGTATATGGAAGACTAAAGAATATCGCCTGTTTCTCCTCCTCCGAATACTTTTTGCTTCTTGTACGTAGCTCAATACACTCGCACGCCGCTTCCCACGTTTGACGTGCTGAAAATAATAATGACATTTGTATAGATTTTCATTTGTAACTGTTTGTAATTTTGCATATTTATTATGTCCAGTTATAAATAGCTACAATAAATAACACAAGTTGAATGAACGTGTTTCTCTGGTTGTATATTAATAGATTTTCAGATTATCTGTTTGTCTGTCGAGTTTTTAGATACCAAGTAATCCCTTTCAATCAAACCGATATTTGCTGGCACTACCGTCTTTAATACACCTACACAAATATGTCTTCTACTTCCAACTTTAATGCTACTTGATTGAAAAGGTTTATGATGTCAATATTTCCTTCAGTATATACTATTAAGTCGACCTAATCTTTATATTTACGAATAGTTCAAGTTCACTTGCTCGAATGGTTATAATTAGCAGAACATATTCGTATTCGAAATATATTGGTTGGATTATGTTCATTCCATACCGAAATTATAAGTAATGACAATTTGAAACCAAACATTTTTGAAAATAATTGATAGATACTTCGAATGGAAACAGATGTTATGATTTGCTAACCAAGTTCAGCGAATAAACTTAGTATTTTTCAATTAAAGATAATGAGATAACAACTTTCTGTCCAAGCGCCGCAAATATGGATTAAACAAACTTAAATATTCCACAAGTGAGCTAGTAGCACTAAAACTAAGTAGAATACTGTGCAAAGAATATTTGATATATAGTCAACCATGAATAACATTTATACGAATAAAAACTTTTTTTCTTCAGATGAATCAGGTTCGGACTAGCATACATTTCTAATTTATTTTTCACAACTTAATGGATATGGTGTTTGTCTGATACTTAGAACATAAAGTAGTAAGGAAGGATCCTTACGCCAAGGACAGTTAACCGGGATGGTTATCCAAAATGACCGCCGCAGAATAGAATATATCAGTGGCGCCGTACCCAATTTTAATTAGGATAAAACTATTTCTATAAAATGGAATTAATATTTTCAATAACTTAATTGAACATTTTTACGAGTGAATAGTTTATCAAAACATTATTTTAATGGCATTATAGACATTGAAGTTGGTGAAATAATAATGATATGCTGAAAATAAATTTGATATATTTGTTTATAAACTAAAAAATCAAAATGGTACGCCCATGTCATGTCATATCATGTCAAGTGAAAATTTGGGTTAGGAACAACTATGTGTATTTTTTGGAATTTTTAACATAAAGACCAATATTCACATCTGTAGATTATAATTATTATTATAATAATATGTACTCACCGATAAAAAGTAATTTTCAAAGCGTCGTTTTTAGCAGTCTTTGAACGTCCACAAGCACTACAACTAACCATTGTCTTAAAGCTTATTTATATCATATATAACGTAACTGAAAAACCAACTTAACCTAAGAAAATCCTATTATAAACTAAAACATCAGAGTTAGTAATAATCGGCAAAATATAACATGAAAACCAACTTTTAAACAGCGACCGAACAAATAATAAGTCATAAAATGGTTATCCAAAATGGCCGACTTTGTCTCTTTTATTTATTATGGGAGATGTAGCACACGCTCCTTCCTTACTACTTTATGTTTTAAGGTCTGATACGACGCCCGAAGAACGTTTTTTGACGCCAGAAACATTTCATAGATATTGTTAAGGAAAGAAGATTTGCTAAGGTTTCATCGCCTACACACTTGTGCCCACTCACAATAACAAGGCCCACAACAATCTATGCAGCAGAAACAATCACATTTACGGAAAAACAAGAAGATAAGTTAATAATATACGAAACAAAGATGAAAATAAGCAATTCTGGGTCCAGTGAAGATCTGAGAGCTGGAATAAATGAAAATAACGAATAAACAAATATAAAAAGTACTGAATAGAGTTGATATGATGAGCATAATCTAATAATCTTGTAGCTGACGCATATATGGAGACAAGAACCACAAGGAGTGGCAAAGGCTATGCTACAATGGCTGCCAGACGAAAAGGGAAGCGTGGAAGACTAAGAAAACTCAGATTCAAATGGTTGACATAGGTGGAGAATTTAAAGCGGTGCAGCCACACTTGGGGTGTTAAGATGAATAAATAATTAAGATGTGGACTTGTGCAGATAAGTTTTCACCAACCTGAGCATTTTTCCAATATTTTTGACTACCATAACGGAATTAAAAAATAATAATAATACAATGCTATGAGTGATAGTTAACTCATATGATGAAAAAACTAAATTTAATACTGTCTTGTAGAAGTCGATAAGAATATTTAATTTCTAATTTAATAATCGAATATTTTGAAGTGTCGTACGTTCCATATCTTGCTACGAAAGCTACTGGGGGTTATCATCAAGTCTTTACACCTAATTAATTCCTTTCGCCCTTGGTTTACCTCCTGCTGCGTACTCATTGTTGAAGAGCCGCCGAGCACTACAGACAAAGCTTCAATGTGCCTTCATCTTCTTGTTCGTCCTTTAGAGACAAGATGTTGTTGTATTATAGCGATGCTCACATTCCAGGTCGGAGTATATACCAGAAACTTTGGTATTATCCAATAATTTTAATTCGGTTATGAAAAAACAGATTGTGATAGTTGAAATAATCCTCTTCAGAGCTTTCAATTGCTCCGACTGAGTTATTTTGATGAGACTGTTTTAGTGGACTGTATTATTTATTTTAGAATTTTCCTGTGGTCCCAATTTGCAGTTTAGGGTTAAACAAAATATCTTGTTCAACAAAGTAGAATTTATTCAACTATAACAATTACGGTACTAATACCTAACTAGAGCACATGGCACAACAACTACTAAATAAGTTTGTGGAATAACTCACACAACCTGCTTTACTTTTAAATTTTTCAGGGATTGCACTTGCACTGTTAAATACTAAGTTTCATTTGTATATTTAGCGCATGTGATGCACAAGCTGCCGGCTGAGCATCAGCAGAGAGTAAAAATGGCATTCAGCGCCATTTTTTCTACACGACTCGTCTTTTTCGCCCTGTTCGGTGGTCACCCGTCACTTTTTTTTGGGGAGGACGGAAATTACGTCATGAATTGGGAAGTGACGGAACAGAAGAGAGGGTGTGTTTGAATTATTGCCGTATTGCTGACCTTATCTATCACCACATAATTGAAAAGGACAGCCTGATGATTTTTTTTGGATTTAGAAAGATGGGGTGAGATTTTTACACCATTGAACACAACTTAGAAGAGTCAGTTTGAGAGCTAATATCATAGATGGCATGATGAGTACTACTTTTAAAATTTATTGATTTTTGTACTAAAGGGTTAAGTTTAAGTTGAGGGTTACTGGTAATATTTGACGAGATGTCGGTAAATTTATCCAATAGTCAATGTTTGAAAGATGCTAAGTACGAAAAAAAGTATTTAAACGTGCCACGTGACACACTGTATCAAATAAATAAGATAGTGAAAAAAGTATGAGGAGTTGCATCAAATTATTCTTGTAGCAACGCACTCCACTTCCTACGCTTTTTGGTCGGTATTGAACAAACGTACTTCTCCAGATGCGCTATACGCAATCGCTGCAAAAGCAAATAGCATTAGTTGGAAACAAAAGTATATCGAAAATGCTGGAACGAAGCGTCAATAATGAGGCAGATCAAAGAGTTAATCAAAGAACCCTCACCAAATTTCACGGAATACCTCCTGAGACAGAATAGGGGAACAATCAGAAACCTGGTTGAGCTCATGACAATTGGTAGACACAACAATGTGGAAGTTTTATCAAGAATGTGAAGAAACTCCATTATACACACTGTGCTACTGCGAAGGCCTGACTAGGCTGAGGCTTTCGACGATAGGGAGAAGAACTGAGGTTTGCCATTCGAAGTCTAGTTATAAAGACGGGTCTAGACAGATAAACAGGAGGGCACATACAATAGAGGTCGTAGTGGAGAGGCTTTTAGAAGCTTATAAGCCCCATATATATATCATCTTACCTTTTTTTAAGTTTAAACTTCAAAACGTATATTTTAATATACAGAAATCTGTAAATGACACAAATGAGTATCATACTTTCCGACTTGGACTGTAAAGATCGCATAATAATAATTACAAAGTTTGTGGATAATACAGTTCTTGATTCACGGTATTGCACTGACTCTAATATGAAATGGCGGCTTGTAAACTTTAAACTTATCACAACTTACTGCATACTAATATCTTGTTCAGTATAAACTTATTAATTTGTGAATACATCTTGTGTATACGAGAAATAATTAAGTGAAATAACTTACCAATTAGAAACAACAGCTACTGGTAGTCAAATTATCTCATTATAAAAATGGGGGTGAAATTTTTTGACAGGTGCTGCATGAAAGGATACCTTAAAAAACTTGAACTAGTGGATGGAGCAAGAATAATGTAGATCGCGGTTAGGGTGGATGAAAAGCTTGGCCTGGAGTGATGGGCCGTCTATCAATTAAATTGGATATGAAGTGTCTGAGGTATTCTTAAGAGGTATATTTGAAGTATCCTAACAGGTGTTCTAGAGGCTTCACCACAGAACTTTAGATATAAAAGATAAGCAATCAAAAAAGTTCGTCTTGCCTTGAAGACAGTGGAAGTCAGAGGAAGCGTTGACAACATGACAGATGACAATTGTCTTATGGCCAGGGTTGGGGATAAGTGGCTAAAGAGACGTCGAGCTGAAAAATTGAAGGATTTGCAAGATAATTTGAAAGTCGAAACAGGTCGATAGACGTGTTTGTTAAATTTTTATATCTACAACTGTCATGTAACGGGTGCGATTTGACACTATTTTCAATGTCATATTACCGCACTAGTGCGTTTTTGAATACATTACCGCACCAGTGCGATAATAAGAATCTAGAAGCATATTAATATCAGAAGTAAATATTTAAAATAACACTGGAAGCTGCATTTTCAATTTCCGAAAGGAGATTGTCTTCGCTTGAACTCATTTTTATAGATTTTTGTTCATTCAACTTTGAAAATTTGATGACATAACTAATTTATTTTATTTCCACAGTCTTGTTAGTCTTTGTTGCTATGGTCACAAAATATGATACACAGTACCTTATGTTTGCAGTCAATATTATTAAAAATACGTTGGATTAGAATTTTTTTTCAATTTCATAATATAGGTACTGTTAATAATACTAATAAACAGTTGTAGATAACAGTTTGTACGTAACACGTGTGATAGGAATTATTGACGCACTTATGTGATTACACGACTCGGCCTACAGCCTCATCTTCACATGCGTGCGTTAATAATGTCCATATCCCACTAATTACGTAAATAACTATTATTACATGTGAGCTGGAGAATAGCCTAATCATAGAGGTAATACAAATAAAGGCAACAAACCATAGGTCAATGTGTACGTGGGAATGTCCGTCTGAACTCCGGTGAGAGGGAAAGAGACAGACGATCGGAGGTTTCTCTGCCTTTATCTGTGTATACAGCATTTGCGCTATTAGATAAAGACAGCTCAACCCTCCGACTTTCTATCTCTCTCTCAGATGCTGATGGATTAAGAGCTGGCTTGTTGCCTCTATATGCCTCTATGAGCCTAATACATAAAATCACATATTTGAACAATTCTGTACTTTTAGGACTATTTTTTAAACTATATTGCATACTTAGGTATACAGTTTTTCATACCAACTATTGTATTTTTATTGTAATACGGCTCAATATAACGACTTTTATAATATCCCATATCTCTAAACTTCGGTATAAATGGAATCCTTCTTGAATTTTTCACGAATTTAATATTTATAAATGTAAATCTCTCAATGACTTCAATACTTTTCATGGAGGTAAAAAGGAATATTCCATAATATATTATTGAAATTCTTGAATTCAATGTATTTTTCAGATCCTATAAGACCGTCAGCCCGCTGCAAAAAAGCGTGATGATAGTTAAACGTATGCCTCCTTGAGATTCGGTAATTTTGCTCATTTTCATTAACAATCAAGCGAAATAAATATGCGCCCATGGGGGAAACGACAGATAATTTAGTTGTTTATTGCAATGAAAAATTGCATTTTGCAATTATAGTTTCACGTATGCCAAGACACCAAACGTTAGTTTATGAAAAAAAATCTATCGAAAAATGATCCGCATACTTGCAGAGTGCGACTTAAGGGTTGGCACACACTCTTAAAAGTGTGAAAAATTATATTATCACTAAATTATATATTATCACGTATGCCATTTTGCAATTGGCCATTTATTGGCCTAACGTGCACAAATGTCGAAGGGCATACGGTTCTATCGCGCCTAAGTATATTGACACCTGTATACACCTGTATGGAAGGATATTGGCAATTACATTTTCACATATTCCCTTGTAATATGCCATATAATATGATATGCTTTGCCACACAATATAATCGGGATTTTTTTTTCATAAACTAACGTTTGGTGTCTCGGCATACGTGAAACTGAAATTGCAAAATGCAATTTTTCATTGCAATAAACAATTGAGTTATCTGTCGTTTCCCCCACGCTTGATAGTTAATGAAAATGAGCAAAATTACCGAATCTCAAGAAGGCATACGTTTAACTATCATCACTATCAGGAAGAAACTGGGGCTGTAACACAAAAATCCTAAGCTGGATGTACACTGCCATAGTGAGACCAATCATCACTTATGGAGCCATTGCGTGGAGTAGTAGAACTAGCCTATTGACGACGAGAGAAAACCTCTCTAAAATTCAAAGACTAGCCTGTATATACATTACAGGAGCAATGAGAACATGCCCAACGGCAGCCATGGAAGTGATTCTCAACCTCCCCCCTTTACATATGGTGGTGGAAAGTGTTGCAGAAGGAACAAGATACAGACTAAGTAGAGAGGAAATCATTAAAAAAAACCACCTCCTCACTTCTTTGAAATCAGACAACCTGGGACATGTCACAAGACGGTATGATGAAAAAGTATAACTTTTCAAAAAAATTCGTTACGGAAATGAGCAACAAGAAGGAATTACCAGACTTGGAAAGAATGCCATTCAATGGTACACAGACGGCTCAAAAGCAATAGAAGGAACTGGGATAGGAGTGTTCGGGCCAGGAACCAAACACTCTGAAAGCTTGGGAAACACCCCAACTATCTTTCAAGCGGTAATCCACGCCATAAGAAAGTGCGCCCAGTTCAATATTGATAAAGGATACAGAAGACAAAGGATTATCATAATGTCGGATAGTCAAGCAGCCATTAAGACACTGAGCTCTTGTGTAATCAGTTTCAAAATGGTGTGGGAATGCCTAGACAAACTCAATGAACTAGGCGAGAACAACATAGTCACCTTACTATGGATTCCAGGACACACTGGAATAGAAGGAAATGAAATAGCAGATGAACTAGCAAAGAGGCGGACTGAAATACCTTTCTGGGAGCCTGAGACTTTTGCGGAATCAGCTCCAATGTAATATTCGAAGAAATAAGTAAAGCCGATAAAAAGAGAAGATCCGACCATTGGAAAGATCTAGTAGGTAGATACAATCAAAGACTCTTCTGGATGACTACAACCTGTTAAGATCAAAAGAATGCATAAGTCAAAGTAAAACTGCGGTAAGAGTTTTAACAGAGATCCTAACGGGACATTGTCGCCTAAATGGGCACCTGAAAAAGCTCAAAATAGTGGAGGAAGAAGAATGCAGATTTTGTGGAATGGAAGAAGAAACCTCCATCCACATACTTTCCAACAGCACAGCATCCTAGACACAGAATCCTAGAGCACAGCACCTGGGAGATTACTGGATAGAAGAGGAACATTTGCCTAAGTTGAAGCCTGCAGACATCCTAAAATTCCTCCGGGAAATAGGACTAAAGGAACTACTAGTTTCTGAGACTCTCCTCAGAAACTGAGTAGAAGTAAGGGGACACAATAGATCTTTTAGGTCTCAGTGAATGTCACGCCAAAAAACACACATACATACAACTATCATCACGCTTTTTTGCAGCGGGCTGACGTTCTATATAATATTCAATTTTGTCACTTTCTCTGCTCTATTTGTTAAAATCGTAAATCAGTACCAGCGAGGTGCAGTTTTTCAAATATTTGAATATTTTTATTTGAATAAACCGATTAAATTTGCAAACACATCTGCGGCACACCCTCTTGGTAATTCTAGTAATATCTACAATTACATTTTATTATGTCATTGTATTTTTGTTGGGTCTTGAGAAAACACACCGAAATTCTCACTATAATTTCTTCAATCTGATAGGTATTCATGACGTGTGATATAATTTGTACGTTTCTGCTACGAATCAATTCGAAGATAAACCTTTTCCAATTTCTGAGACAAGTACCTATTGAACTATAAATAATTCTCAAATAAACTATATAAAACTTGAGTTATTGTTTTCAACCAAGCAGCATATCTTATTATTTATAAAATTCCCATAGAAAAATTAAAAAAAAGTAAAATCCAGTGAACCACTTCATGCGTTTAATCTCACAGACAATATCATGAACCCTTTTGGTCGTTTTATTGTACATACCATATTTCTCATGAAGGTTTAACATCAGTAGTCAGGTGGTTTTGTTGGAATTATTTTATACCTGCTTGGTTGAGATTTGGATGTATATATCTGCCCGCATCAAAAACGTAATAAAGTTGTTGCAAAGATGGAAGCAGAATATGTTTTGGAACGGTTACCGATAACTGAATTGAATTGTTTTGAAATTAATGAAATTAATGAAATTGAAAACTTGAAAAATTGTAGATGTCCAGTAATTGATGTGAGAGTTTATGGTAGATATTCATTTAAATTTAAGGAGAAATAAAAAGAATAAAAATTTTTCATTGATTCTCTTTTCTTTTCACAAAAACAGGGAAACGTTGTACTTTTCTGGTTTATGAAATGTCGAAAAATTATTGAAATATGGAGAAAAATTAAAATGGAAATTTTCCAAAAATGTTTGCTGCATTATGAGAATTTTATTTCCAGAAATGACAAAAGCGAAAGGAAATTATCATTTTTTTCCAATTAAAAAAGTATTTGAATATAAATAAGAATGTAAGAATCTCTTTAGGTAAATTGATTCCAAGACACCAAACCAGATTTTATGGCACAATTATTTTTGAATCAATTTGCCAAAAATACCAACCCGTTTTTGATTTCATCTACAAAGTGGCATTTCTCGCGGAAAACTTGAAACCAACAGTTCAGTTTTATCAAGCTTTCTCGCTATTCCCATCTCAAGTGGCTTCCTATGAATCATTTTCCTAAAAATTGAATTCAGTTCCAATAACAACCACATTCCATCCATGTAGTTATTAAAATTTACACTGTTAATATAATCAGTAATAATACTATAAGTAATTCAAAATAATCAGGTTATACATCGATAACTTGTTGCATAATTACGAAGAGTGTCAGTTTGACAGTTTGAATAATCCGACCGCGAAACGGGAGGATTATTCTGTCAAACTGACACGACTCATTTTTAATAAACGTCAGAATTTGACGGTAATGTTAGTTTGTGTATTGTTGTATATTGATGTCGATGTGGTTACTATGGAAATTAAACTATTGTAAAATTTTCAAAGGTAATACCACGAGTGCTTCAAATTTTATCGATAATTTTTTCTTTTCCACGAAAACTTGTTTATTTGGCAAAAATATGAAAACAAACCGATTGATAAAATCACGAGTCCGTTAGGAGGAGGGATTTTATCTAAATTCGGTTTGGTTGAATGTTTTTGCCTAAAATAAACAAGTTTGAGTGATGAAAATAAAAAATTATGTGATACAATTTGAAGAGCGAGTTGTATTTGGGAAGATTATTTTTTTCAACAATTTAAAAGTTTGTATTACCTGAATGTTCAATATTCTTTTGGGTGATGGCACTCAATCGGTTTGTGTTCATTTTTCAATAAACTTCGAAGCACTTTTAGTTGTCAATAATGACAAATTCAAAGTAAAATTTTGACGTTTGAGGAAGCAGAATTATCAGTATAATACCGAATTATTGGCTATATAATATAGAATAATGTATTGCTATTGGTTGAAACCACCAAAATGTCAGATTTTGACAAGTGAAAAAAATAATCGCTGTAATACAGCGGTGATTGGATGAAATTTGACACATGACTTGAAATCAAGTAATTTGATTGGTTACTATATTCAGTAAAAAATTATCGATTGGTAGAGAGCTACTCTATGAATAATCACTCGTAGAATTTTTGATTAGTAAAGCTACTCCATGTATAATCAGGTATTATCGTAATTATACGAGGTCAAAATTTATCATTCTGATTGGTTGAAAATTATACGAAAAAAAGAATCATGAATGGTTCCAAATTGTCAACTGTAACAATTGTAACAGTAGGATCAATATCTACCCATCTCTTTCACCAATATTAGAACCGGTTGCATTATATTATATCATCGATATACACGAACTCCTCGAGTTCACCTGTCTGTTATAGCTTGCTGGTCGCTGCTCCTATTCTTCGCCATTCAACAGTCGACGACTGAAATCTCTCTATATACCTTTGTACAATACAATGCTACTTCTTACTACTTGTTTATTACTCTTAACTTTGATTACCTGTGGTGTGAAAGTTACTTTGTTTGACTGCCACAACATTTTTTGTTTAAAATGAGATAACGCCTTCGGTGAAAGAATTGAATATTGTGACTCTTTGGGTCGTGTGATTTCAACACCAGTGACAAGTTGCTAACAGATTATACCGATAAATACAATTGTAGAAAACCAACGTAACTTCAAATTTGAAATTTGCAAAATTAAAGAGTAGGTAAGACGGTATAGCAAATATACGAGTATATAAACCATGATATAAACGTCAATTATTACAATCCCCACAATTTTAGGAACTTTTTCCTGAATTAAGTTGAATCATTGCATCGTTTAGATCACTTAATTCCCCACTTATCACCTATATTCAATAACTACACTATAAATTCCAAATCCTCTATATGTATGTATCTTGGTATCTTAGTAGAATATCTGGTGTGATGACTTTCTTCTAATTATTTCTTGAGGGAGTTTTCTTCGGCACCAGTTTCTGGAGGCTTCAGTTAAGGTGAATATCTCTCTCATAGTCATCAACCACCTAGTTGTTGTGCCCTAGTATTTTGTACTGCTATATGCATTCCGCAACTACGTGAATAAATTTGAAAAAATCTACATTCTTTGTGTTTCACTAAGTTGAACTTCTGGCAGAGCACAGTCCTCGATTGTCTTAGCCATACTATAATTTCCCAATGGCCAGATCTTCCTTTTCAGCGTTTTCCAGTGTTTCCCAAACCCACAGTGAATTGACGATGCTGTTCTTGCACTGCTTGATTATCCAACATAAAGATGCCTTCGATAATATATTTTATCAATATTGTGCTTCTACTACTTTAGAGGAATGGCGCCCTTTCCAAGTCTCCTCGATATAGTAACATACTTTTTGTTGCCCAAATTATAGCTCACAATTCTGCATTGATCTCTGCCGACTTTCTTTCCATCGGAGGTCTGGATGTACCAATGCTCTTCTTCCATCCGGAGCTTCCTCCAACTCAATTTTGACTGCATGTTTTATTCATTCGTTTGAGGTGTGCTCAACAGGATTGGGAAATAGTATATTACACACCGAGGTGGGGAGAGTTTCATTATTGTAGAGAGATTAGTTAGTCTCGAGACGGGAATGAAACTTCCTACCAAGGTTTGTATACTATTCTATTCACAACCATCATATCCCGATCAAAATTAATAAATCTTTGTTCCGTTCTGAGCACACCTAAAATATTACATGTGACAACTACTGTCACCAATATAAATAAATGTCACATAAAGTCGGATGGATATTGAGTTCGCGAATAATGAATCAAGAAAAATGACCTCTGATGAAGAATTGATGGATTGTACCCCTCCAGAAATAGGTATTATAATATTTATTAATGTGTTTCCAAATATAAAAAAATATTCATCTAAAATAGATTAACGATCACATTATTTTAGAGGGCGGGAAGTGATCGATGAGGGTGGGAGTGTCAGGGCGGGAAGTGACACTATCTAACCTTCAATGACGTTAGTAATGACAGCATTACATATGTTTGTGAATAATATTTTCTGTAAGAGATTAGGTATTATATTATATATATTATTACAGTCTCCTGTAATATTGTCGCGTTACCAACAGATATCGCAAAATAATTATAATGCTTCAAACGCTTTAGAGGTTTTGCAAAGTATTTATAAAGTATTAGAATAATTATAATTATTCTGCGATATCTATTTGTAAAAGATAACTTAGAGCATCCCGTATAATTATCAACTGTTACTTTTGCAGGCACAAAAAATCTATAGTCTATATAGAAAGGACAAGGAGTAATAAATCATTCATTTAAGTAGATTTCATAGACGTACCAAAATATATTTTAAGAGGGTATACCGTAAGGTACATTTTGTATTGAACAACCCAGTTTTCTTAGAAACATTATCGGGAATATTATTTTAAAAGAAAGTAGGTACATTAAATCAGTACTTAGTATTAGTTCTTTGAGTGAAGTTTTCTTAGAAACATTATCGGGAATATTATTTTAAAAGAAAGTAGGTACATTAAATCAGTACTTAGTATTAGTTCTTTGAGTAAAGTTGTATGAAGTTGTATGGTTTTCGTAATATTGTAAACAGTTGGAATATATTTAAAACATTTGTTGAATGTTAATTGTGCAACTACCAAACAATGTCGATAAGCCAAGGACCATCTAAACGACCAAAAACAGGTCCATTATCTTTAAATGAAAAAACTCTGATATCGAATTGTTATATATCATTGAAAAACAAGGATCCAAGTGCAAGTGTTGATGATATTGTGGAATTAACGGCTGCTATGTTGTGTGTTGCTAAATCAACAATTTATAGATTACTAAAAGAAAGCAAGAATGGAACTCTTCAACCCCCTAAAACTCCTTCAGGCCGAAAACCAATTGAGATCGATGAGTCATTAAAACAAAGACTAAGGCGTAAAGTCCATGGATTTTACTTACGAAAGGAAATTCCAACACTTGACAAAATTATGACATCAGTGCAAGAAGATACGGACTATCCAAAATTCTCCAGAATGACATTATGCGAACTTTTGAAAGATGTGGGTTTCAGATATACAAAACATAATAGAAAATCTCTCTTGATAGATAAACCGGAAATAGTTTTTTGGAGAAGAGACTATTTGAGGAGCATTCGACATGCCAGAGAACAAAATTTGAAAATCTTCTACTTAGACGAAACATGGATAAATGCTGGATATACAGTTTCCAAATCTTGGCAAGATGAAAACATTAAAAGAGGAAGGCAGGCATTCGTGGAAGGTTTGTCGTTAGGTTTGCAGCCACCATCAGGAAAAGGAAAAAGACTTATCATTGTCCATGTTGGAATTTCTGAAGGTTTTGTTGATGGTGGATTATTAACTTTTATTTCAAATCGCACGGGGGACTATCACGAAGATATGAATGGGGATGTCTTCGAGGAATGGTTTGTTCAAATGTTGGATCTGATTCCAAAAGGGGCTGTTATTGTTATGGACAACGTAAGTTACCATTCACGGTTACGAGAAGCATTGCCCACAAGTCGTTGGCGTAAAGCAGAGCTTTTGGAATGGCTTATTTCGAAAAATATTAAGTTTCCAAAAGATCCACTAAGGAAAGAACTTTACAGAATTGCAAAAATGAACAAGAATAAATACAAAACCTACATTGTAGAATAAATGGCTTCTTCTCGTGGTATATCAGTTCTTCGACTTCCCCCTTATCATTGTGAACTTAATCCCATAGAATTAATATGGGCTCAGGTAAAGGGGGAAGTTGGAAAAAAAATACTACTTTTAAAATAAACGATGTTGTGAAATTGTTTGAGAGTGCTGTAAGTTATGTTAGTAAGGAAAATTGGACAAACTGTATCGAGCATGTTATCAAAGTAGAGGCAAATATGTGGAAAATTGACAATATTTGTGATGATTTAATCGACCCTATTATTATTAATGTCAACAACGATTCTTCCTCTTCCGAGTCGGATATAGAATAAAATGTAAGTAATAAATGTATTCCAATAATTATTTCTTTTCATTTTTTATTATATTATAATTTAAAACGTATTTTTTTCCCAAAATACACACCACTGCATTGCGTTATTGCTTATCTGCTAATCCTTTAACAATGAAGAAACCCTAAACTTTGCTACAACTGAAACAAAAACGGGATCGATCTACCTGGTTTTTAGATTTACGGAAGAAATGTAATCTAAAGTAAGAGATTTATCAAAAATTTCAATGTGCTCCCTGTAAAGGTTTTGCATACTTAATTAGGGTTTATTACTCCTCGTACTTTTTGTACATACTATAGTCAGCTTTGAAATCTTTTGTCATGAAAACCTATTACCTTGAGCATAACTAATTAAAATATGACAATTTATAAGATTGATTACAATTTTTGTTCGATTACATGCAATAACAATTCATCATTTATATTAGTTTATTCAATAATTGCTATGAAATTTTTTTATCTGTTCGTATCCTTTGTTCGAATGGGTTCAGTGCTTGGGGGGAACCATTTGTAATATTGCTAACTATAAATAACATCTGATTTCTATGTTATTGCATCGACTGAGATAAATCAAACGATATTTATAACTTAAACTATTACATGGAAATCTTATAAAGATATAACACATGCTTGAATGGACTTAATACGTTCAGTGGGTGTCGTCTTAATGGGTTTGTCACGTGTCTATCGATATGTGGATGAGTTAAAATACAGGATGTGATTTTATGTTCATCCAACCTAATTTATCTCTTCCGGAGATTCCTCATAAGGGGACTAGCGCTATTTGGAAGGCGGAACGAAGAGTAGCTGTATACAGGCTGCAATTCAATGGGAATAGGCAAGAAGAAACCAACACCCACAGTCATTCACAAGCCAACCATACCATATCGAGCTAAACTAGAAAGAAGTCCCAGGATTCGGATTAGTCAAAAATGGTTGGTTAAAACACAACAATTTTTGTTTATAGGTGGATGTTATGGCCCTGATACATTGTAAGTCTCATAAGTGGCATGCAATATTTAATTTTAGTCGAGCAGAGAAACACAGATCCATCGCGGTAGCATCTTTTTTCGAAGCCATTCAGGACATTTTCGACCCCTCCTATAACCCCCTTCCAATAACTACCGCCCGATTAGTCTGCTGCCAGTCATGGAAGCCATTATTTCGGAGGAGACGACCAAATTTCTCCTCCTGGAAAATGTGATTCCAACGCAACAACACGGATTTGTCGCCGGCCGTTCCACCCTAACCAACCTGCTACACTGTGTTAATGACTGGACGTCATCTCTTAACGATCGGCAGCCAGTAGATATTGTCTATCTGGACTTTTCCAAGGCCTTTGCTCGCGTTCCCAGGCGCAGACTTCTACACAAGCTGGAACACTTCGGCATTCGCGGCTCTTTACTTAGCTGGATTGACGACTTTCTGACGGATAGATATTTTAAAGAAAGAGTTGGCGAAGACTTCTCAAGGGATAAATTGGTGGAAAGTGGAGTGCCACAGGGTTCTGTTCTTGGTCCTCTGCTTTTTACGGTATACACCAGCGATCTTCCTTATCACGTAACTAATAAAATATCTTTGTACGCTGATGACACAAAGATATATACGAATCCAATCACCAACCAACAAACCCTCCAGCTGGACTTAAACTCCATCTCCAGATGGTGTTCTCAGTGGCTACTTCCATTGAACACGGAAAAATGTGTAGTGCTCCGAATTGGTAAAAACAACCCATTACTACCGTACTTCGTAGATAGTCGACCATTAAATTCTGTGTTTTCCTATAACGACCTCGGAATTATCGTAAATAGCAACCTAACTTGGTCTGATCATATAACTTCAGTTTGTAAGCGCGCGAACACCAGACTTTATCTCATTCGTAAGTGCTTTTCGAGTGTTTCGCAACAGTCGTTTTGCAAACTGTATACTATCTATGTCCGACCAATCCTCGAGTACGCCGGTCCAACGTGGTATCCAGACCTAGTTCGCGATAGAAATCTTTTGGAAAATGTTCAAAGAAGAGCCACTCGACTGTCCCTGGGACAGCAAAGACCTTCCTACGAGGAAGGACTCTCCATGGCCAACCTAACTTCCTTTGAACTTCGCAGACACCGCGGAGACCTCATTACCACTTTTAAAATATTAAAATTTAATTTTGGTAATCTTGATATGATGTTCACCTTAAATCCAGATGACCGCCTTAGAGGACACCTTTTTAAACTCAAAAAAGAAAACTTTACCGTCAGATCAAGACAGAACTTCTTACCAAACAGGGTATTCGACAGCTGGAATAATCTTGATGTATCCACAGTTTCTGCACCATCGACTAACTCGTTCAAAAACAGACTTGATCGTGCGCTGCTAGAGCACTTATAGTTTATTTGGTATATTGTGTATATTGTACTTATTTTTCTGTTCTTTACCTACAAGTACCTAAGTTTCTTGTGTAATTACCTGTTTTTGGGCATAATAGGGATTTGTCCCTCTGCCCTTGTCTAAATATAATAATAATAATAATAATAATATAACTTGGCAATACTGATACAATCAATTCAAGATGCTGAGTAATTAGCTAACAATGTTCCTTTTGTACTAATCTCAGCAGGGTCATTAATTGTCCACGAAATGGAGAAAAGGGAAAATGGTATAGCTTTTGTCCACGTTATAGTGAAACAAAACACAACTTCACCTCCAAAAGACATATTTTCCATCTAAATCATTAATCAAAACATGTGTCTGGGTGAAACTTCAAATTTATTCGACATTATTGACTGAACCCCAAACCCGTGTTCTCTCATTGCTATTCAAGAGATATCCCGGCGACCATTTTGCATTAGGGTCGCGTTATGCCAGAAAACCAATTTGAAAGGCCTCTAGCTCAGCTCTATTAAACGAGAATTCCAAACAGGATTCTTGTCAAACTTTTCTGATGTTTAAAATTAAAAGCGGATGCCAAACATGATGAATGTGCTATGTATAATTGCATTTTTTTCGAATCCGGCGTTTGGTGTAAAGTAAAAAAAAGCACGTTTTCAATTATTTTATACAAAGTACGCTAGCCTAGTTTCATATTTTCAAAATGTTCGAGAGCAGCGAACGTTGTTACTGATTGTGTACTCCCTAACAAAAAAATTGGCAACTCACAATTTGGATACTGAATTTTTTCCTATCAATTGAACAAATTATGTTGAATTGGGATGTTTTTTTGATTTAAGCAGTAAGTACTCACGTGATAGGATGAAAAAGTAGATAAATCTACATCGAGTTCATTTACGATAAGTTTGCAATTTTGACATTTGTATTAACAATTGCAGCCACAGAACAAAATCTAAATATCCAAAGTGTAAATGGAATTATTAATCATATAAAGGGGTAAGTTACGGTCCAAAAGTTGGCTGCCGTGTCCGGGGTTGCCAGACAATTTTATCAGAATTTCTTGTGTTAATTTGTCGTTCTCATTTCATTCGCATTTTATAGTTTTTTATTTACTGGACATCTTGAAATTTATGTATTTAATTATAAAAATTTTATAATTTGCGCTCTTATTTTTAAGTTGGATGTAATCTTATGCAATAAACAACTTATCAACATAATTTTATGCCAACTACTGGAAAAAAATTACAACGTGGCAACGATGTAGAACATCTATCATGTTTTGTTATTGCAAACTTATCGTAAATGAACTATATTGCTAGGACGTTTAGGGGGTAACTAACTAATTATAGAGGCACTTGTATGCGTTTTTTTCGTAGTTAAGCTATGTCTCTGAGAATACGTGCTTATAGTCAATTTTTATACTAGATATGACTGGATCCAAGACAAATCTCGAACAATCACAACCATGTATATAGTTTTTTCTACGCCCATATCTGTAAACGTCAAAAATCGCACTGTCAATGACATTTAACAATAACATGCACGTAATGAGATCTCATAACATACACGTGCGTTTTGAGAAGAAAACTTAAACTGCTGGTTTAATTAAATTACAATCAAATATTTATTTACGTAAGACTTTATTTGGTCTATTTACACAAATTAAGTCAATTAAAAAACATAAAAACTTATAGCATTAGCGAGATATATTTAGGATTGAAACCTTAAATGTAGGCAGCACATTATGCAATTTCTTTAAAAATAGGACACGTTTTCTTGAGTAGCATGCTATGGAAATAAATGTTATGTCATTTATAATGTCAATTTCTTGAACAAAATACGATTTTATCCGAACATTTTCCCAACTTTATCTACGAATATGTCTGAAAGTAGTGAAAGTGATGAAATTCTGAGCACTCTACCGGAGATTTTAAAAAAAGCTCAAGCTGCCACACATAATTTGTTACCGTTAAAATCCGAAGAAATGTACGTTATTAGCAACTATTATAATAAAGTTTAAATAATTGCGAGGTTTTTTATTTAATGGAAGAAAATGAATGGACGTAGGAAAAGTATAGTACGTTACACGATCTGTAAGCCCATTACGCACTTCATTTCGTGCGTAATGGGTTACTTACAACTCTTGTTACGTAATATACTTAACAGGTAGCTTGAATGGAGAAAGATAACAGACAATTTAAAAAAAAGGAAAATAATTCATTTCCGTTATGATAATTTGTATTGAAATATGTCCACTCTGTGAAAAATAGTTCGAATGTCAAGAAAATTGTAGTCAAAATACCTCTTATCGTAAGGATTTAAGGGTCACTAACCATATGTATCAAATCATAAGTCACAGAGGTTACCAAAATGTGAGATTACAAATATACCCGGAGAAAAGAATGATGGTTGATGTTTCCTGCACACTGGTTGACGAATACCGGAAAGTTGCTTCTTATTATTCATATTGTCACTTTGATTTGTCAAAGTGACATAACTGACATTTAAATAGAAACTTCGCTGGTGAAAGACTTTTTAGAATCGCTGGAAACTGAATACATATTTTACCCCGTCGAAATTGCATAAGTCTGTCCTATTCAACTTTACGGATTTTATTTGAAAGTTATGATTAAACGAAATAAAAACGCATGATAAGACTGCATTTGACTATATTTACAATTGCCACAAATACCGTTTAGAACGTATTTTATAATGGTAGAAATAGCCTGTATTTCCAAACCATCCCGTCAACTTTATATGGAATGATTCAATTGAAGCTTATGATGATAAATTTTAGTAGGTCCGCTCCCTTAACGATTTAGGATCATTATTCCAAAAAACAAAACGAATCTAATTTGAACATAATTGACAAAAATACCTCGACGGGCAGCGAATAAAGTGATTTGTGGTGTTTTTTAAACACGACTTCGTCATTAGCCTAATAGCCTTTGATTTAGAATTAGGGGTGCGTTTAAAGGGCGTATAGTGAGAGCATTACAGGTGATTTTTGGTTATACACTGTGGGCCGAAATAAAGGGTATAAATAAAGGTATTTTTTTTCCTCAAGTCACCATATCTGTAATATGGCGTAACACAAAATATGGCATCCTATCACTCGACCGATTTCACAATTTACAACATTTGTAATATCAAAAGTCAAAAGACAAGAGTCACCAAGGTAATTCATTGGAGAGGGACCCTTTTGCGAAGGTATCTTAACACACACACAATGAATCAATGAATCTATAGAAAAATTCGTGTTGTAACCATTGATTTATGATGAAAAAGTCCAACAAAAGAATTACTATGATGTTCTCGACAATGTGAAATAAATTACCAAAAACTCTTTCTAAAATAAATTACCCACATGTCCGAGAGAAATTAGTCAAATTAGACATACCTAGTGATTTTTTTGGTAACTTAAATACGCATTTACACGCAAATATACCATTTTTTATTGAAACACCTCTATGCTATTAATTTTCTTTTTATTAAACCATCCAACGAATGCAAGGTCCTTGATATCCTATCTATCTATACTCCCACATTTCATTTGATGAAAATCTCCCTGCATTCATGTTATTTTCGTATAATTCAATAGACTTGATACGTGATGGAATTCGTTACGCTTTCCATTTTTTTTAGTAATTGAAAGTTCTCACAGTATTATATATAAATTTTACAGGTCAAGTCCGTATTATATAATACAATTCTAGTGTGCGCTGTATATTTTATTTTGTGTTAACTTGGGGATGCATTTGATTATTTTTTTCGTATTATTTTCAACCGATTAAAACGATCAATTTAGTTAAGTTACCTCGTATAATTTCGATAACTTTTTACTAAATATAGTAACCAATTAAATTACTTAATTTTAAGCCATGTGTCAAATTTCATCCAATCGCCTCTGAATTACAGCGATAATATACAAGTGGTGTTTTCAGTTTGGTGTTCTTTTTATTAAAAATTAATTTTTTGCACGATCGATCTTTTTTGTTTATTTACAGCATCGGTTGTCAGGACGGTAGGTTGTGTTTACTGGTTTCTAAGTCTAACACGTCGGTAAGTGATTTACTTACCGATCAGACGTCGGTAAGTAAATTACTTACCGACGTCTTAGACCTACATACATTTAATTGGTCCTAAATAATATATTACTTCATTCATTACACAAAAGGAACAAAGTTTATTTAAATTTTTTTAATGAACAGAACTGAACAGAATAATATTAAAAGAAATAAATAGCATAAAAACAATTTCACCAAAATGCAAATTATATTTTAAACTGATCGATAAATATTAATGTCACTTTTGACATTTCGTTCATTTCGAAGAAATTCAAATTATTTTATTCGGTATAAGCATCTCGAACGTTAAGGATAATACCGGTCTCCAGCAAAATTGGAGGCTTCGCTAAGCTCAGCCTCTAAACATTGCTGTCGACCGGTAAACAACCCTTACCGTTCTTAATACTTAATATACTAAAACTGATCGAGAAGTATAAATGTCACTTTTGACATTTCGTTGATTTCGAAGAAATTCAAATTATTGTATTCGAAATTTATTCCAATACGATCGCGCAAAAAATGGTATGAGCATCTCGAACGTTAAGTGTAATACCGGTCTCCAGCAAAATTGGAAAACATTGCTGTCGACCGGTAAACAGCCCTTACCGTTCTTAATACTTAATATACCATAACGTCAACCCCAAAATTATCGCGAAGATTTGGTATTACATCTAACGATTCAATTAATTTACCAATTGTAGATAGGTACTTTTCACAACTGTAGTTTTTAATAAAAATGAATAATATTTGTTTGATTGAAACTAATAAATTTTGTATTGAAAATTATTTAACGTCACATTGACAATCAATTTTTTGACATCTACAAAGTAAAAAATTATCTTATCGAATACTCCTCGGGTCTTATCTCGGTATTATCAAGACCCTAGGGGTATTACTACTGATAATACCTGCGATTATACATAGAGTAACTCTACCAATCAAAAAATTCACAAGTGATTATACATAGAGTGGCTCTACCAATCGAAAATTTTACAATACTTTAATTTCCATAGTAACCACATCGACATCAATATACAACAATACACAAACTAACATTACCGTCAAATTCTGACAACAATTAGTTGATTCGGATTGTAATTTCCATTGTACCAATTTGTATCTAAATTAATAAATTGTTCATATTTACTCCCGCTTCGCGGTCGGATTATTTAAACTGACAAAAGACACTCTTCGTAATTATGCAATAAGTTATGGATGTATAACCTGATTATTCTGAAATACTCATAGTATTACTACTGATTATTTAAGGGGAATCTATCGGCAGCGATTTGACAAAATATCGAAGTATTTTTGGCAAAGAATTTTGAAGAAATGAATGTATTGAAAATTAAGAAAAAAATATATCATGTAGATTAATGTTGAACTTAGAGTTCTCATTGAATAAAAACTTTGAAATGCTAACCAAATTTTGTTGAAAAAAATATGAAAAATACACATATTAAGCAAAGTTTAAGCCCTTGTAAAGAATTAAATATGGATTGAATGGAAAAACTAATTTATAAGGGGTCTAATTTGAAGCTTTATGAATACTATATTAAAATCTCATAATCCTCAAATTACTTATGACCGTACAATTCCTTGAAAATCAAATCCATCTCTCGCTTTTCTATCCTTTTATGACTGACATTGTCTCTCTGCTTCGGTAGTTGCGTGCCGTTCCATTGTTGATACAACGCTCGCCGGTCTCGGCGGTCTCCCAGTTCAGTACTGACGAAGCTTATAGAGTAGCACGTGAACCAAAATCCGCTTGGACCGCTTGGCTACCTACATGTTGCGGAGCTTTCATATTTCTAATAAAATTTTCGTTATGTGAACTTAAACGTGAGGACGTAGGGAAACAAAAAAATATACAAAGCATAATTGTGCAAGGTCGAATTTGGTATATGTCCCTTAAATAGTTATCAAAAGTTGTCATCCCCTACGTACATAGTACCTGGGAAAAAGTATACTGAGAACACAGAATAACCCAACAACAAAAAAGCGACATCTCTACCTACAATATTAGGTGCTGTTCATCATTCCATTGCTGGTAGTTGTTTTGTGAAAAGTAGACAACCCACGCCACTTTCCACATGTATCAATATTGCATAAGTAAACTTGTATTGTGATCTCAATTTGCCACGTGGTTTTCACATTTCTATTTTGCTTAGTACTTTTTTAACTGTTTAGAAAGTCTTTAAATTCAGTTAACCACCCGCTTTTGACAGTGTAACTAATTTCTATAGGCATTTAAGTGCATAGTAGGTGGTGAAACTGTCATTAATGTCAAATCTGCTCGAGTAAGAAATACCAAAAAAGTTTGTTGGCTTTAATCGTCTACCCTGTATAACACAATCCAGACGATCGTTTCTCACATAAACAAATATCTGTTTATTCTGTATCAGACGACACGAAATTAACCGTAAGCTTTAGTTTTACGACATGCAAAATGCAAGAATTGGTTGCACACAACATAAGCACAAGTGGAAGAATAACGGCATTTACGGTATCTATGTAGGATGGCGTATGAAGGAAGTACACGAGCAAACCACCTGTTATTGCGAGTATTAGAAATTCTTAGGTCGTTTGCCCTTTGCAGTTTCAAACAATCGTTATTAAATTGTTTGAAAAAATTAGTTTCACACAATATTGTTCAGGGAGAAAGTGAAGAAGCATTTTTAAATGTGTGATGAAACTTTTCATTACAACAAATTGTTTAGAATTGACTGTATCAATCTTTTTTAAGTTGATGAATGAGACCAGTGGCTTTGGAAACGTCGATTCATCAACGCAATATGCTCAAGAATATTAAAAAACTGAAATTTTTTGTTGAGCGTAAAAAAATAATTTATTGTAGACAATATCCAATTCGTCCGAACAGTCATATCTCCTTTGTATTCCAACTATGGTATTGTAAGTACAACAAATCACTCACTATCATTTATCGACGTTACATATTTGTTTCTGCGTCAAGTAAATATGACGAAAAAAATTTCAAAGTTAAGATTTATGTAGACGTGAGGATTTAAGAGTTGCCGTGTAGGAACTAGTTTATTGAATTAATTTTCAAATTAATATTACATGAACCTTTCTTAATGGCTTAATAATTAACGGCGAGAAAAAGCAATGTATGTGTTTTTATACAGGGTGAGTAGACAAAAATAAAACAAAGCCATTAGCGACAATGAGTTCATTTTGGAACAAAAATAGTTTTCCATATTTTCTGTTCTGCTGATTCATCCTCCCTGTCTAAATATTTAGCATTAGTTAAGGTCGTTACACACATAACCTCATTGTACCCGATCCGAGTATCGGACGCATGTTGATTAACACCGAGCACTCTAACTGCACCAAGACAGTTAGTAGCTGCCGATTTGGATGTATTATTTAACTTTGTGTACTCGTCATCATGGCATCACAGTGTGTAAAGCTTTATTCACACCACAACAGTACTGAATGTCAAAGAATGTTGAATTTGGTACGATTCTCAGCATCACCCAGACATTGTATTTTGTCGATCTTGTTACAATTTTACTGTTCAAATATATGCTCAGGTTGAAACTGGTGGTTGAGATTTGAGATTGAGGCAAAATGTTCCAAAGCAGTAACAATTTTTAATAACTTAAAAACTTGCCCCATATCTTAAGGGTATTAACAAAAAACTTTCACCAATGAGCAATATTGATTTATCCAAGATTTATCCAGTTGGATTCGAAAACTAAGGTTGTTACTGATCAGTAGTAGCTGAGACTCTGATGTAAATAAACACGAACCATATTTTGTAAATCCGCATTGCTGCTCTCTTCTCTCTAGTGAAAAATCTTGTATGAACGAAAGCATAATAAGTTCATGGTTATATAATAGTATAATATTCAACAAGCATATAATTATGGCTATTATTCATGAAGGTGCGTTTAGTCACTTTCCTGCGGCTCGCGCTTCGCTTTTTGTATGGATAATCTTCAATATAATTATGTGTATCATCCACACATATATTCACTGGTGAATAATGTACGTCATTATACTCAAAGGAGCACACGTAAAATGTTTTTTTTTTCGGGCCGAGATGGGAAGCTCATGTTCGAATGGGTCCTTAACCAGTACCCAGACAGTGTTGGACTCATCCCCCCACGGGAATGCCTACCAATCAAACCCACCTCAAACTCGCCGTTACTCCCGCCTTGGAATCACTACCCTAGCATACTTCAAGACGGGCGGCGGTCCCTCACACACTTTGCCATCTTCTCCCTTCTATCACTCCAACCTCTCACATAGCATGTCGAGTCCTTCTCTTTCTCTAATCATGCTCTCCACTACGCCACTTATCTCCATCCATTCCTCCTCGCCCCTCAACATAATATCTCTCCCAGTTTATTTTCTTCAAAACTTCCTCGTTCTCCCAACATCTAAACACATGTCCCACACCATCCTCCAGTTCACATCTCTCGCACACTCCAGTTTCTCTTTTCCCAATTTAACTAAACGTAAAATGTTAAAATCGTGGACAATAGTATATTATTAAACGAGCAATTTATGATAGCCATTATTCACGCTGGGTGACGTTTGCGTTCCGAGCCCTAGGCGATGGGCGCAAGTCACCCGAGTGAATATTGGCCATAAATTGCAAGTAGAATACTATACTTTGTCCACGACCCTTGATTTCTCTATTAAATAAAAGTCAACTATCCTCCAGTTCATGAAGTTATAATATGTAGATTTTCGATTTTTCTGGCAGCAGTCCTATAGTCGTTAATTTCGCCGCTTTTTTTATTTCAGTTGGTGTACAAGAACGTTCATTTCCACTATCCGAATTCAATGAAATCATCGTTGCATTCTTAATATAGCAAGTTCGTAACAATTTGGTATTACTAACGTCAAAATTAAATAATTTGACAGATATAGAGATGGGCGATACTGTGTAAAGTATCAATACAACGTACCGTTATAAATATATTGTTTTGAAGTACTTAATATTAGAAAATATCGTTATGAAAAGTATCAATACAAAAGATTTCGATATTTTATCGATACGATATATTTGAGAAACAAATTTCCTGAACAAAATACACAGATTTAAAAGTTTATTTCATATTGTACCCCCATCTCAAGTCGTGAATTATAGTTCATAATACACTCCAGTGTATTATGAACCATAATTCACTCTAGTGGATATATGGGTACCATATACCTTTCGTTAGGAGGTAAAATATCGACTTATTATTAGGTGGTCGTGGACAAAACTTGTTTATGTACCTACTTCAAGTAAATTTACAAAATATATTGTTGATATTTCGGTAATATACTTAAATCAGCCCACGTATAAACTTTCTGATGTTTTATTTTGTAATAACCCTTTCCAATACAATTTCAACCTAACTTTAGAAATTCTCCCACAATTCCACTCGCTTTACTTTGTTCAAATTACACATCCTATAATAGATTGAATTAAGCCGGAGCTCTCTAGGGCAAACTCAATTAAGAACGAACTAATGCCGTTTCGGTCGTGACTTGTAATACTTTTTTGTCTTTTCCTTCTATTTTCACAGGTAATAACTAACGTGTAGTGCTGAATGTTGTATGTTAGTTACCAGGTAATGCACTATAAATTGTCCAATAATTATAAGAGATAACGCGAAACGTTGAGCATCACTTAGTATGAATTTTACAAACAAGTGTTTTACGGTCCGTGTCTGTCTTTCGACACTGAACATATTTTATTACTTGTATGATGAGAAAAAAAAGATATATGCACCAAAGTTTATTGTTAAGGTACCTATTCACTTACCGAAATACGACAGGATCGACGTTGCCCTCACATGATTAACTTAAAATTGACAGTTAATTTAGAGTGTCCAATTAGCAGGCTACACACTACAGTGTCTTCCGAACTGAATCTGGCTACCAGGAACAAAATAGTTATTTAGGTATTAAGAGCGAAAAGTGATACATTATTGCTTGAGAGTAATTACTCGTTTTTGCTCGTAATACATACAGCATTTTTTCTGCAATCACATAATAATTGTAACTATTAAAAACAAAAATAGAGTGGAATTCATAAAAACTTTTAATGCCCGGTTTTATAAAGTAGATTTAAATATCTTAAGTTACCCCGAGGGTAACTCTCGGGTTAAAATGCAAAGATCACTGGCGTATTACTGTAAAAATATATAAAAGAAGTATAAGTCGGACCATCAAAAAGTGTTTTCTTCTATGAGTCGGGTACAACAAAACCTATAACCCCACATTTTGTTGTTATATGGTGACGTGGAAAATTGAAATTACCAAATTTAAAAATGGATTTTGCCAGTATCAGTAGGAGTGTGAACTTCTCGGAAGAAGAAGTTGTTGTACTGACTGCATTTCTATTTCTAAACACAATAGGTTCTCGAGGTGCCTCAACCATTTGAATAATGTCTTCCTCATCTGTTAGGAAGTCATCAAAAATTTCAAATTAATTTCTCACTTCATTCATGTTCACATTGAAAATATATATCGGATATGATATTATTTATATTATTGTTTCCAACATAACCTTCCATTTCTTCACATTTTAGCATTTTGCGCATGACAACCGCTAACTCGAGAGTTAACCCGAGCCAAATGGTGGGGCAGGGTTAACTCTTACCCTGCTTTATAAAACGCTGTATCACCCACCTGTCACAGGGTAAACTCTCGGGGCAGGGGTAACCCGAGCTTATAAAACCGGGCATAAAATCTGTCAGTATGAATATGTCAATTCAAATATGTTTCAAACTTTTATATCTGTCACTGTCAATACAATTGTGTTTGTAGTATCGGATGTTATGGGCAACGCGCGTTTTGCCATTTTTTAAGTAACTCCCCTCAATAAACGTCAACTTTTCGTTGTCAATGGCAAGCGAAAAAGCCTACTTTTCAATGTGATTGTAGAAAAAATTGTATGATTGCAAATGCCATTATCAACAAATACACGTGAAAATACTACAAAAGTGGTTGCTAAAAAGGAATAATAGGTCGGTTCCAACCGCAGTCAAAAACTGTCAGAAACGATCAGAGAATAACTGGTCAAAGCAAACAACGATTTTACTTTCTTGTAATTCATATCACCGATTGGAATGGTCGACTTTTCTCTGATCGCGGTTGAACACACCTAAATATACACATATTAATCTGATCAGTCAGTAGCTGCTGCATTAACGGTTTTTTGTAATTCCAAAAGTTTCTGCAAGCCTACGCAGTTTTCTGTTCATGTATGATTTAGCCATTATTTTCCATAATACCTCAGGCTATGAATCACACTTTATAATATAACAATAAACAACATTTTCACGCCCGATTGAATATCTGAGAAGACAGCTCGCAACTATGAACAAGCACTAATTTTCGATATGCACGTACAGTTGCCGGAAACAATAGGCAAAACCTATCGACTGCCTGCGTATATATGGCCAGAAATAGCCGACCACTTTCAGGAATGTCAACACTGGCCACCCTGTATATACATTTCCTGTGAAAATATTATCAAATGCATTAACTATAACAATTAAAATGATTTAAGTAATATTTATATTTCATGCTCAGCTTTGTAAAAATATGGATGCCTTACTGTGGAGATGTTTTAGTTTTTATGTCATACTAGTTCATTATTGTGTTTTTATTGCTTAGTTATCAACTATCTAATGTCTATCATACCCGCACGGGCATAAAGAGAAATAATTTTTTGTTCAACTTATTTAATAACCATGTCGTAAGCTTCTTTAGACTTTTTGGCAACAGATTTACAGTTGCTTTCTTTGCTTTTTCAATAATATCGTCAGGAATTCCAGAATCTTCGTTAATTTTGACTTCTAACTTTGACACATATAAAATTTATTGTGATATTATGACATTTACGTTAGTCAACATTTTTTAAAACATTGATTTGTATTGAGATTGGATTGCAATAACGAACTAGTATGACATAAAAGTTTGTATGTACCGCAGGCATAAACAGATGTGTATACCCTCAGGCGACTTACAAACCCTCGGGCCAGAGGCACTCGGCATTGTAAGACGTCGCCCTCAGGGCATAAACATTTATTTATACCCTTGGTACATAAATGACTATTATGTGTTTGAAAAACGGTTATTTTAAATGATCTAAAACCAGCCATGTACTTACCATGAAGATTTTTATTTAAAAAAAATGCAATGGTCAAGAAATTTACCAATAGCCAGTCATCTGAATGCCGATGAGATTTTTTCTTAACAGAAAGAAGTTTCAAAATTAAAGCAAAAATAAAATGATTTTTTTCACCACTTTATCACTTTTTATAAGCATGTAACTTCATAATATGAAATAAGAAGCTGCTTATTATTAATTATCATACTTACCTATTTATAATGTTTAACATTAAATATGAAGCTGCAATTTAAATATAATTGAATTGAAATTGACGTTTGCCAATAATTCACCAACCGTATTGACCCTGAATAAATTTTTTAAATAAACAAAAATTATGGGTTACGCTGCTGCGATATACTCATAATCAAGTTACTGGAGCGTCATTATTCCAAAAGAAAAATAAACGGCATTGTTGCCGGTTTTTTGTCAATAATCTTTGTTTCTTTTGTATTCTTCGTAAGCCCATAAATATATCGAGGAGATAAAATCGTAAACTTGTAAATTGCATGACGAAAACGTGATGGTATTTTCCCTCTTCGGTGATGTTGGTAACCATATTGTGCGTAGTTGTGTGTAGAGGTTCCTGGTCTACTATATATATATTTTTTTACGTACAGTTAATAACACTTCTTGCTTCCAAGAAACAAGTGATGTGATTAATTGAATTTTTTTACGATACAGCAAGAATTTAAGCTCTTGATTCAAAATTGGAAGTTGAATTTTAAGTAATTTTTCTTGGAGCCAAAAATTGTCGGAGTAATTCAGACGATACGCGTGTGCAGTCGGCTTATTCATGTGACAGCTGATGTATGTCAATTGCAGGTTGATCTTTAAAACCATGGGGACTAGTTTGCTCATGGCATATCACTCAGCTCTGGACAGTTCTAGAAGTATCTACAATTCCAGAAAACTGTAGAATAAAAAGGTGTATAATGATTTGGAGAAAAACCAGAAATAGTTGGTAAGGATTAAGCTGTAAAGTTGATTTGGAAAATATACTGGTATGCAGTTTATACAAAAAAATATCAATTTATTTGATATTCAGATGAAACCAAGAAATGGAAATATAAATAATGTAATATTTTTCTTATTTATTCCACCTGATTTTACCGCGGGATGAAATTATACGCTCACTATGGCTAATGACTATTGATTTATTGAAGAAACACTTACACACTATAATAAACTGAATTTATATACACACTACTTAATGTATCTACACTCGGTATAATAATTTTCCTAATCAATCTTTATTATTTAAATATTGCACTATTTATATTCACTATCTGTTCACTCACAGTATACTGAAACTGTTTACCGATTCACTGTAGACTGGAAAACTGTTCGACTCACTCAAAAACCCTCGTAAATATAGTCCTTCGCAACTCTAGATCTTTCTTGAATTTACCGCCTTCTACGCTTCCAGAACAGTCGGGAATATAACCTGTTAAGGAATCTTCTAGAAAGGTGAATTCGCCGAAATTTAAAGTTCGTGACAGGACCGGCTTCTGAATCACTGAGTTCGTAACAATAAGATGAGAACCGATATTGAAGCAGATATGTAGGTTCAACAAATTGATGCACATTACCAATAAAGGGATCACTGAAACCATAAAACAGTGAAACTAATTTATAACGATTACCGCTTATCAATCTCAAGCTACCCAATTCCAGCCTGTGGCTCTCGTGTGATAATGTTAATAGATGAAAAACTGAGGATTCAAAATAATGTAGTGAAGATTTTGTGCCAGTTCAGTAACAGAACGTCATATATTTTATTATTGGAACCTTAGTTCTTTACGTCAGGCTATGATTGAGCGACCGGGGGTCGCAACGCAAAAAAGATCTGACCGTTACGCGTTACGTTACGCTACGTTATGTTACGTTGCTTCGTTATGTGCCTTACTTGCGTGCTTGTGCTCTCTCCTCAGTCTCTCTCTCGTTTACGAAGCAGCGATTCATATGCTCCGACCGGGATTCGAATCCGGGCCGCCCGTGTGGAAGGCGAGCATTCTACCACTGAACCACCGAGGCTATATTAACATTCTATGCAAAGCTGGTATTCGCAGTGCTGGTGATCTACTTGAATTTGTTCGGATAAATTTTTACTATTATTTCCATAATTTTTTGCGCGATTGATATTTTTTGTTTATTTACAGCATCGGTTGTCAAAATGACATGAGGATTAAGGGGTCTAGCACATTTAATTTTCGAACTACAGGGTGTTGAAATTTTTAAAACTTGAATGTTTTAATTCGATAACTTTAAAATGGATGGATGAATTGATTTGACATTTGGCAGGTTGTTTTTAAATGTAAAAGGGCATATTTTGATAGAAATAGTAGTTTGAGCAACTAAGTAGTGTGGATATGATGGACATATTGCATGAGGACAAAGTTTGAGCACGACGCCGTAGGCGGAGTGCTCAATCGTTCAAGTGCGATATGGACAATCCACACGAGTCGAACAGCATTTTTTTTCTACGACCCACTTAAAAAAAATCTAGAAAATAAAAATTTCTATAAACTGTAATATAACTTCAAATTGAAAATTTGACAATTCAATTTTATGTTTCCACTAATTTTTTTGTGGTAAACGTACAGTTCTTGAATGTCCAATTTGTATAATGCTACGGTTTCCCTTTTTAAATATACGATGCTGTTATAAGTAGATGTTGCCAGTCGGACTCCCTCATGAAGGGTACCGTACCATTATCTGTAATAATGAATATTCTGATAAATATTTCAAACCTGTTGTCGTTATTAATATCAAGCAGAATAATTATTTAAAAATAAAATCAACAATAAAAAAAAACTTCCTCACGGGGAATCGATCCCGGGTCTACCGCGTGAGAGTCTGGTATGCTTACTACTCGACCACCAAAGAATATGCAAATAGTTTATCTATAACGTCAATTAAAAGGAACTAAAGTTCCTACAGTGTGTCCCGCGACACGTTCTACCTTTTTTTATGTACTTATGTATTCCACTATGTGTGACTTTGCACTGTGTTTGCTTTATTGGGAAATATAACCTCTTATCCACATAATGTTCCATTTCTATTTCCTAACCTCATTTACCTCACACGTAAAGTGCAAACTATCTGAGAAGCTAGCAACAAATAAAACATCATGAACCTGAATTATATGATTCGTTGACATTGTTCTGCTGTCAAATTTCATGGTACGGGCTTAAAACGTAGTGAAAAAACAATTACCAATATTATTTTTTTAAATAATTACAATTATTTCCTTTTCAAAAATAGAACAAAAAGAATGTGAAGTAGCAATTTATTGTTTGTTTATTGACAAGTTACGTAAAAGGCAATTAGTGGATAATATGCTTTTCTACTGCAATTTCTTCTATTGCTTGAAATCTTGGCTTTGCCACTTGGATTGTAATAGCTAATTTGAGATATTATTACTACTATAGGAAAATGATGGAGATATTGGTGTGTGCTACTGCTATATCTGGAACGACTTATTGTTGCAGTACATTCAAGTAGTACTTACAACTGTTAGAAGTAATCTTAAGAACATGGATATTGGAATGTTTGTAGGTACTTTTTATATTTTATGCTTCCGAACTTCGAATCAGAGAGAGTATTTGATAAATAATGGAAAACAATGAGAAATATGAAAAAATTTCAATATCGGGACCAGAATCCATCAATTTAAGTGTTCTCTTTCATTTCCGAAAGCGCACAAGATTATTTTTCGTTTGCATCCGAAACAGCGTTTCTTTACAATGTGCTGAAATCCACTGATGCATCCCGAGGAATTTCTCAGAGTTTGCGTGTTTATTTCAAATCCACGTGGTGATCGTAGCGAGCAAGCATTGGAATTGCCGGCCGTCGACGCGCCGTGAACTTCACCTGTTTGTTCGAAAACCAACTCAGTTTCTCTTGCTTCTTCGTGACACGATAACGCGAGGTAGAATTTTGACGTTCCGTGCTTCTTTGACGCTACTTCACTTTATTTATTTATTTTTAGTTTAGTTTGTTTTGTGCTTAGTGACACTGCGTTTTTTGTTTTTTGTTTTTTTGTGATTTTGTGCTTGATGTTTTTTGTTGGTTTTGTGTCGTTGAAATGTGAAAAGAAGACTTTTTTTTTTGTTAACTTGTGATGGATCTCGATTATATAGCTGTCAGTTCACTGGGACCTGAAACCTGTTTGGATAAATTTGAAATACAAGTTTTATAAGGTAAACCGGACATTTTGGATTTCTGGTCCATTTCGCTTGTGCGGATTTATAATGTACATTTTAAATTTTGAGAAAAGTTGTTGAATTACGAGATATCTACATCAAAATCACAGCTCTATATACAGGGCCGGATTTAGAGGACCAGAGGCCTCGGGGCAACAAAGGAGCGGAGGCCCCCTCGCCGCCCCAAATTATTTTCCAAATAAAGTAAACTATTTTTTTTCAGTCGAGTTTTTCAATAAACAATTTATTGTGAACCCAAGTAGATTCCCTTAGTATTGAACACACACATATAAATATGAAAAAATTACCAATTAGTCAATAATAATTGATTTATTTAAGAATTGAAGAACACCGATTTACCGATTGTTCATATACTGCAATTAATTCATATTATGTACAGTGTGGAAGCCACTCATGGAATAAAATTCTTTATGTCATTATTTTAGAAAATTATAAAAAATGCCGAGACACGTGAACTTTTGAATTGAGTTGTGCGTTATGTAAACATAAATTTAAATGTACAGGGTGATTCACGCAAGTATGCCATAATCAGTGTTGTTTTTTTTTAATGAAACACCCTGTATATTTGCTTATTTTTGAAATCTTCTTAATGAATCGATTCCAACAAACTAAATAATGTATGGTCAATTATGAATTTTACAGGGTGAAATTTTTAATTGTCGAGACACGGAATCGAATACCCAACCTCCGAGGTTGCGGGCAAGTACCACCCCACTCAGCGATTAAGCGATTGGGGTACTCCCTCAAGATGAGTAGTGACTTGGAAGTGCTTATCAGGGCCATTTGAGATTTTGATATTCCACTGATTGCCTGATTGGAGTGAACAAATATAGATCAATGATTTCTGTTATTTAAGATTAATATAATCAAATTATCATGTATGTACATAGTACTGTAGGCTGTAGGTAAAAGTAAAAGGGCAAAAAAAATATCAAGGGAAAATATGCTTACTAGTGTTTACTAGTTGGAGTTTGGAAGATTTTTTTCCCCGAAGTCTCTATTGTGGGGGCCCCGCGTTTGTGGAGGCCCCGGGGCATTCGCCCCGGTTGCCCTCCCCTAAATCCGGCCCTGTCTATATAAATTCAACCAATTCATTAGTGTGTTGTCAACCTTTAAATATTGCTGAAGAATTGGCAATTATAAAACAGTGTCTACTTTCATTTCAGATTGCCATGTATAGTTTATTTTTGAAAAATATTAATTTCTCTCATCTTTAAACAAATAGTCACTGATCTTCGTCGAGATTATTGAGACATGCCGGAAAACGGTCGCCGAAAGATACGTGCACCATATATACAGGGGCTGCGTGATTGATAGATTGATTGCGTGTGGCACTGTAGCAGAATAGCATCAGTCAAAACAAAAAACAGCGGCGAACAAAATAGCGCTGAAACAAAATAGCGCCGCACAAAAATAGTGCAGAACAAAAATAGCGCTCGACGAATTAGCACTGCGACTGAATAATACCGGTTAAAATATACTTAGAGAATTAACTATTAAAATATGGGGAACTTAAGGTGATAAGCTTTTTCTAGTGTAAAAGATAATATTATAATGAAAATGTAATGATGATGAAAATTGCATGACTCCGTCCTCAATGATATTCTAGTTTTCTGATCTGAGTCAGTTGGTTGGGAAGCGATATGTGTTATTTCTTTTCCGTTCCTCATTTTCTTATATTGTTATAGACACTTACACTTTGATCTCTGTCAGCCATTCGGAAAGCGATGTTGAATTGACTAATGAAAACTATTGTTAATTAGGCACTGTAGTCTATTTTTATGAATGAGATAGTAGTAAAATGATAAAGCATAATTATTATTGGGCGGCACTATTTTGTCGAGCTCTATTTTGAGCGCTGCTGTTTTTGCTCTGCCTTATTTTTGTGCGGCGCTGTTTTGACTGCAAACACAGGTTGATCCAGCCTGTATACTGTTAACTCCGCTCGTACCTTTAAACTACAAAAAACAAACGGTTTATCACTCGGTGGAAATGTTGAAATTTCGAAAAGGAGTAACATCGGAGATCGAGGAGGTCGAGTGAAATAGACATTGTGCAGGGAGGGAGGAGCTAAGTACTATCCATTGTCTTTGTACGGTTTGTTGAATCCATAATTTTTCGCTGCAAGAAAAACTAGGTATCTATAGTTATCCCAATTAAGCTCGAGAAATTGAGTATTTGCTTAAAACAAAACATTCCCGGTAAAGAAAATCATCATGTTCTATTATTTTTATTTATATTCGTTTTTGGATTATTTGACTGGCGTCCATCTACCAAGAGTAACACTTAAAATACTTTCTATTAATTTCCTTTTGTTTTACAAATAACCTCCAAACCCTAATATGAAAGGGCAGATATAAACTAGGATTTATAATCTTCTCAATTAAAAGACTCCCCAAAATACGGTATGTAATCTCGGCCGATCGTAAAACTGATGATAGAAATGTTGCCAAACAAATCTAAAGATTAATAAAAAATATGTATTTCATTTCAACAATACAAAAAATATGGAAAACTTTTCAATAACAAGTTAATAACTGATTGTTAGAGTAAGAAACATTACACGTTAACAAATCAATACTTGGAGCAAGTTGGCAATCTTCTTCAAATAGAGTGTCATGAAAACTTTCACTTTCCTGCAATTGTGCCGGCTGGGTTTGCATACCTGGAATCCGGCTCAAGATTTTGGCCGGCCAAGATAACATACTCATTAGTGAGTACCAGAACTACCAGGATTGGTTCATTCAAAGGCTTTTATACATCCTTCGAAGAATGTCTCCAAACAAATCACCCCTATAAAGTTAGCAGAGCCACTTGCAAATAAATCGCTGAAACCTATTCCAATAATTGTCGAGAATTTGTGGTGAACGTAAAAAATTTGTCGCGCTTTTAGTTTTCTTTATAGGGGTGGCTCTGCTAATTTAATATTAAGTTAGCAGTGCCACCCATAAATGAATATCAAAAAGCATCAAAATTCGAGTAATTGTCTTAATCCATCTGACGTAAAAAAACGCAAAAAATCTATTCCTTCTAGCATATACAGGGTGGGGCAATCTTCTGACATCGGAGGATTACATTGTTGTGGTGAGAGATAGAACTTCATAGTTTTTTGTGAGCTAATACAGTTACTGAGGGCACATTTTGAAAATACTTTCGATTCTACAGGGTGTTCCAAAACCACGTAGCAGCACAAACTTACATTTTTTTAAATGAAACGTACTATATCTTGTTCAAGAATCGAAAAGATCTCACCGAGAGCGTTACAAAAATATAGCACTCTAATATATTATAAGGGGGTTTCACAAAGATCTGGCCAATTATTAGCGAAAGAGACCTCCTCTTTAATACTCTGCAAAACAGTAAATTAAAATAAATCAACAGGTCTTTGTGTTCAAATGTCATACACACATCATTGGCTATGCTCAGTATTAATTACTTTTTTCATCGGTGGCTTCTTTAATACAGGGTGAAACAAAACGCAAATCAAGCAATATCTCAAAATATTTAAATGAATCGCCCTATAAGTCTTTTTACAATTTGTTAGTACAATTAATAAACTTTCAAACGATGTAGTAAACTTAGGGCATTAGTTAATGGAAAATCGTAGATATTTTATGATAATGGTCAAAAACAAGTATTTTACGAACACAAATGAAATAGTATTAAATTTTTACATGCTACCTTTTGTAAATTTTAACATTTCTAAGGCAAATATACTAATCGTAATTTTGGATGCATCTACAATATCTAATCAATGAAATAAAATGTTTGCTAATACCGTAGGTACCTACCTGGAATTACCAAAAATTTCATATTTATTCATGTTTCACTTTCAAGAATTGTTATTATAGGCTTGTTTGAGAATGGGCGAAACATAATCAAGCCATATTTTTGATTATATCAAGTGGGCTACTATCAAAATAGTATCTACTAATAGATTTCAAATAAATATTGCTGTATTCTTCGTTTGTGTTTAGGAAGTTGATTCAAACACAATAGTTAACTTGTGGTTCCAACAAGATGGAGCATCTGTATATCAGAAATTTTACCGACAGGTGGATAGGACGTGGTGGATCAATTTCGTGGCCTCCTCGATCTCCAGATCTCACACCGATGGATTTCTTTTTATGGGGATACATCAAGCAACTTGTGTATAAAACGTAACGCATTTTCCACAATAACTCCAGCTATGTTGGAAAGAGTAAGATCCTCGTTTTTGAAAAGAATTGTATTGAAGTAAATGATCGCCATTTTGAACACTTATCATAAACTACTATACTTTTTATAGAATGTCAATGTTCATTTATGTAAATGTGAGTGTTCTTATAATGTTGGTTTTCATAATTGTTAGTTTTTCAAAAATAGAAAAAGTTGGAAAATGAATTACAAGCTTGCATTTCACATAACTGAGATATACTGTTTGTGGTGACTTGAGTAATTATTTCGTAAAGACTACAAACTGCTTTTATATTTATTAGTACCTACTATAATGACATTAGCCTACCTCGACTTACAGTAAACAAAAATATTTCTTCCAACATAATTCCTTCTTTCCTTCCTCTAATGGTAAGAGTAGAAGTCAAAGATATTTTAGATGCATCCAAAATTACGATTAGAATTTATGCCTTAGAAATGTTAAAATTCACAAGATGTTGCATGTAAAAATTTAATACCATTTAATTTGTGTATGTAAAATACTTACTTGTTTTTGACCATTATCATAAAATATCTACGATTTTCCATTAACTAGTGCCCTAAGTTTACTACATCGTTTGAACGTTTATTAATTGTACTAACAAATTGTAAAAAGACTTATAGGGCGATTCATTTAAATATTTTGAGCGATAGAACACACTTATGAAGTACACCTATGTAACTTTGTTGATTTATTATTTTTTCAATAAGAATTGATCTGAACAATTTTCAAATGACCAAAACTTGTTTGACGTGGGGTTTTCTCCTATATACGCACCGTGTGATGATTTATTATTATTTTTTGGTACAGAAATTTATAAAAGGAATTTGCCGTGGAATCTCCAGATCTTCATGAGCGAATGAAAGAAATATTCCGATTTCTCAGTTATACCCACTTGTAACTATGTTAAATATAATTATTTTCATCCAGAAATGTACTGAACAATTGTCGAATGACCCAAATGTAATTGTCGTGAAAATTTTTTGTCAATTCCAAAAACCAATCAAATTTCTTCATTTTATATCATATGAACAGTCTCAGCCAATCATGTCAACATTACACTGAAAACAGACCATGGGCAATTTTCACACGTTGCCATGGATACATATTGATTTATTTCGATTTTGAAGTTTCGAATATTTAATATTTCGAAATGTCACGATTTGGTTGTAATACTGAAACAAAAAATCTTCTATCCGAATAACCCTCGGACATTGATAAATGCTCAAAAATTTTATGACAACTTTCTCAAGCTTGTTGCTTGTAGGCAACAGACCTCCGCCTACGGCGTCGGTCTGTTTCCAAGCAACAAGCTTTCGAAATCTGTCATAAGATTTTTTCGAACAATTATCAATGTCCTTGGGTTATTACTACTGAAAACAGAACAAATGTCGCGCTCTTAATTTTTTTAATTAATATTAAGTTAGCAGAGCCACAAAAAAGTTCTGAACCAAAAAATAATAATAAATCATCACACGGTGCGTATATAGGAGAAACTCCCACGACAAACACGTTTTGGTCATTTGACAATTGTTCAGATAAATTCGTATTGAAAAAATAATAAATCAACAAAGTTACATAAGTGTCTTCTATCATTCAGCTTTGAAACATAATTTTTTTGCTTCTGGAAAATAGGAAGTTGCTTAAAAAAAATTATATTCGTCAATAATGATATGGAAAACCAGGAATTTACAAGAAAAAGGTATGTATATGCTAGAAGGAATGGATTTTTTGCGTCAGATTTTTTACGTCATATGGATTTCGACAATTACTCGACAATTATTCATATCAATTGTGATGATATCTGATGTTCACTTGTGAGTGGCACAGCTAACTTAATATTAAGTTAGCAGAGCCACCCCCTATAAAAAAAACTAAGAGCGCGACAAATTTTTTTCGTTCACGACTAATTCTCGACAATTATTGGAATAGGTTTCATCGATTTATTTGCAAGTGCTTCTGCTAACTTCATAGGGGTAAACAAATGTTAGACTATAGCAGGCATGACCTACGTTGTCTAACAGGCTCGCTAACAGGCCATTGTCATCTGAATCATCATATGCTAAAACTTAGACTGTCGGAAGATCCGACTTGCCGTCTTTGTCTGGAAGATGATGAAACAGCAGAGCATATTATTTGTTCCTGCCCGCCGCGGCTCGAATCAGGTATCTGGTGTTTGGCAGGGTCTCTCTCTCTCGCCCTCGGACCTGAAACATCATTCACCAAATATATACTAATCGGCTTTGTTAAGAAGCTGAGTTTGTTTGGTGAAATCTGAATGGGTGAGAGCCACAATAGGCTCTTGCTAGTCGCACTCACCACAAACCTAACCTAACCTGGTGAGCATTACCTGATAATCAGCCCAGTTTTATAACCGCCTATATGAAACACGCACGTAATGTTTATCGCAAGTACTAAGTACAATTTTAAATCGGTACACCCGGTATATTATTAAATAAAAGTTGTTTACCCATCGAGTTACATCGAGCTGGGTACAGTTTCTATTAATATGCGATAGTATCAGAAATAATTCTAACCATATCTTTGGTATGTCTTCCTCTGTGCATATGTTCCATATTAATTATAATATAAACATACTGCATGCTGCGAAGGAAATAAGAAAATATCAAGTAACAAGTTATTTAACTGAATATTATGTCCCATTTAGTTTAAATATGTTCTTTAACCGAACTTTTGATGATGAGAAATTATATTCAAGCCATTATTTTATTACTTAAGTAGTTGTTCCTTTCTACATTGTGAGAAGTGATAAAATATGAATCTTTTCTATAAATTGAAACTGAAATAAATATACAACAACACTTATAATCAAATTTATATACTTCGAAGTAGTAAGGAAATAGTAGAATAGACGTACAATCTGATAAAAAAGAAGGTTGAAGTTTTAGGAACTCGTTAAAATAATGATAACGAGAAAAGTAACTAAGCAAATTGTGGAATTTTATGGAATTCGTAGTAAACCCAAAACGGAAAGAATTTAGTATATCGCTGCAATAAAAGACTTAAATGATGCAATATTTCCAGAAAACAGAAGAAAATATGTACTTATGCTTGAAATTTTCCATTGAAAAGTTTGACAGAAAAAAGAGATTGGCTGCTAAAATGAAAAGAGCTCATTATGAAAAACGTCCAACGACCAGCTCGAAAGTTCATAATAGAAATTTAATAACTAATTTTTGAGGGGTAAACCGCAAGTGGAGTAGGTGTACAGGGTTATTCATCATAAATTACCCACCCCCTATCATCGTTATTATTACTTTTAGAAAAAAAAGTCTGATATACCAGTTGTTGGGTTACAGCTGAATTTTTTTAATATCCTATCAAAAGTTCAGTAGCGTGCAAATTTAAGGGGATACAAAAAATAATAGTTATCTTTTAAATGGGACACCCTGTATATTTCAACATTTTTGGAATGCATTTTTTTTCTGATTTCAAAAATATATAATGTATGTTAGCCCTACCTTGTACCGTTTTTGAGATATGAAATGTTGAAAATCTGAGTTTTAGTAATTACTGTAAATATAAAAAAGATAATTTATCAAAGTAAGCTGAGAAAATGACAACTAATATGTTTGATAATGACCATTTTTCAGATAAAGTAATTCAAATGGTTTACAGAGAGGTGAAAGAAATTATTAATAATAATAATATACAAGTGATTAGGAAGGATGCAGCTTGAAATTAACAAACTAAATGAAAATAATGAAGTCATCTGCAATATTATTATAAATAATATAAGAAGGTGTTATCAATTATGCATTAACAATAATGGTAGACATTTTGAATATCTTTCATAAGTTATTATTTATAAATTCTCTTAAATAAATCTTTGTTTTCTGTTTTGTATAGGTATATATATTTTGACTTTATCTCTCTAACTGAGAACCATTTTAATTACTTTTTATGAAAAATGTCAATTATCAAACATATTAGTTGTCATTTCCATAGCTTACTTTAATAAATTATATTTTTCATATTTATGGTAATTACTAAAACTAAGATTTACAACATTTCATAACTCAAAAACGATACAAGGTAGGGGTAACATATTATATATTTTTGAAATAAAAAAAATACCATTCAAAAAATGTGGGAATATACAGGGTGTCCCATTTAAAAAAGAACTATAATTTTTTGTATCTCCTTGAATTTGCACGCTACTGAACTTTTGATAGAATATTAAGAAAATTCAACTGTAACCAAACAACTTTTATATAAGACTTTTTTTTCTAAAAAGTAATAATAACGATGGTAGGGGGTGGGTAATTTATAATTAATAACCCTGTTCACCGCAGTGGAAGTATGTGGAAGTTTGGTGGAGGTATATGGAAGTATGTGGAAGTGTGATGGAAGTATGCGGAAGTTTGGTGGAAGTATGTGGAATTTTTGGTGAAAGTATGTGGAAGTTTAATACAGAAATTAGACGAAGTGCGGTGAAAATAACGAATTAAGAATTATTGAATGGGTCATTATACTGGGTGTTAATGAATACAAACTGAAAAAGCGTGTAGAAAATGCGAAAATTGGCGTAAAAATATCTGTCGACATGGGTCGTTGGAGCTTTAGTTCTCGAGATACATGGTTTTAAAGTTACCCATACAACAGGTAAAATATCATAAAAATCAATGCTATCGAGTGTTTTCAGAAATTATAAATTTTTGTGCTCGTTATGTAAGCATGTTGCATGACAAAAATGTTGCATGGTTTCTTACATTGTCAACTATAATGAGCTGAAAACAGTGTGTGGAAGTTTGGTGGAAGTATGTGGAAGATTCGTGGAAGTATGTGGAAGTTTTTACAAATGTAGAAGTAGGTGTACAAGATTTTTGCCGGCGGTTTACCCCTCGCTAACTTTTTGAATACTCTGGAGCTGGAAGAAAAAGTCAGTATATAGCTGCTGGAGATGAGGCTAACACTGACGTGATATCTATTGTAAATTGAAGACTTCAAAACATCACATTTTCTGTGGGATTTGAGTAGAGCCGATTGAAAGATTTAATAGTAATTTTCACTTTTTAAATAAACTAACCGTGACCGTATGTACGATTTTCTCACTGCGCTGCACGCTGATTTCATTTTAATAATAGTCAACAAAATTACAGTGTATGCAAGGTAATTAGTTTACTCGAGGTGTACTTAATTTATTATTA
Source organism: Galerucella calmariensis (assembly GCA_910591675.1). NCBI lineage: Eukaryota > Metazoa > Arthropoda > Insecta > Coleoptera > Chrysomelidae > Galerucella > Galerucella calmariensis. The sequence continues at coordinate 59,606 of CAJUYG010000622.1, forward strand.
TTATCAGGTTTTTGTGAATTAATTTTATGTAAATGTTGGTAAATATGTATTAAGTTGTATGGTTATATTATTATAAACTGTTATATAGTAGGGTTGGACGCAAATCATATAGGTTTAGTTAGGTTCAACCGTGAATTTTTCCACAAAAATTGATATAATTAGTGGAAATTAAGAAAAAGCAGTGGAACTAAGTGTCTGTAACTGAACACTGTGCTACACCAACACCAACACTTTAAAAGTTGATATAACAAGTGTAAGAGATCTCGTAAGAGATACTCTTAAAAATTGTAACAACGTTGTTAGTGGAAGTGTTTGAAATATAATTAAGTTGAAGAACGTTACACAAATTTTTTGTAAACTTGGCATATGGCCTTGAGGATTTAGTTTAAATCCCCATTGTACAGTAAACAGTAACAGACAGATCAGTAGTCGGTAAAATTTATTAATCAAACCATATCCAAATTAAGGTTATTTTCTAAGAATCAAATCACTTCATTTTTCAAAAACAAATTCAACTTTTATTTTTTAATTGACATCCAACAAACTAAACTGCTGTTGTATATGTTGGGCAGATTGAGAGGTCTGTAAAAATAAGTGTATCGCCAATGGTTCCAGAATTTCCATCTGAGCTTACGAGTAGTAACTCATTATGCCAAACTCTGCTACTGACTCTTCTACCAAATTAGATTCAAATGTGCGAATGTGTCTGAGAATTTTACCTAAACATGTCTACATCTTGGCTTGCTGACAACTTATACCCACTACTGAAACAATTTACCACTTAAATGTACAGCGGGATAAACCAACTGCCCTTACTTAAGTCACTTAACCCAAAGTAATGCGAGGTTTCAATACCTCTCAGCGGAGAGGTGAAGCCACCAGATATATTGCACTTATCCCGAATATAATGCAAAATAGTATTTGTTGTGGATGGAAGAGCAATAATTACATTTCGGAGTTTAGTTACCATCCTGATAGCCTTCACTAAGAAAAGAAAACTCAACCTCAAAACCATAAAACTTGATGGGAACGAGATTGAATGGAGACAAGAAGTCAAGTATCTAGGTTTAACTTTAGACAGTAAACTCCTGTGGAACAAACACGAAAAGGAGATTACATACAAGGCAAAAATGGCTATAATGGTGTGCAGAAATCTGGCAGGAGCAAACTGGGGCTGTAACCCAAAAATCCTAAGCTGGATGTACACTGCCATAGTGAGACCAATCATCACTTATGGCGCCATTGCCTGGTGAAGTAGAACTAGCCTATTGACGACGGGGGAAAACCTCTCCAAAATTCAAAGACTAGCCTGTATATGCATTACAGGAGCAATGAGAACATGCCCAACGGCAGCCATGGAAGTGATTCTTAACCTCACCCCTTTACATATGGTGGTGGAAAGTGTTGCAGAAAGAACAAGATACAGACTAAGTAGAGAGGGAATCATTAAAAAAAAACACCTCCTCACTTCTTAGAAATCAGACAACCTGGGACATGCCACAAGACGGTATGAAGAAAAAATATAACTTTTCAAAGAAATTCGTTACGGAAATGAGCAACAAGAAGGAATGGGATCCAAATACCATTACCAGACTTGCAAAGAATGCCATTCAATGGTACACAGACGGCTCAAAAGCAATAGAAGGAACTGGGATAGGAGTGTTCGGGCCAGGAACCAAACACTCTGAAAGCTTGGGAAAAACCCCAAGTATCTTTCAAGCGGAAATCCACGCCATAAGAAAGTGCGCCCAGTTCAATATTGATAAAGGATACTGAAGACAAAGGATTATCATAATGTCGGATAGTCAAGCAGCCATCAAGGCACTGAGCTCTTGTGTAATCAGATCCAAAATGGTGTGGGAATGCCTAGACAAACTCAATGAACTAGGCGAGAACAACATAGTCACCTTACTATGGATTCCAGGACACACTGGAATAGAAGGAAATAAAATAGTAGATGAACTAGCAAAGAGGGGGACTGAAATACCTTTCTGGGGGACCGAACCCCGAACCCGGAATCAGCCCCAATGTAATATTGGAAGAAATAAGTAAAGCCGAGAAAAAGAGAAGATCTGACCATTGGAAAGATCTAGTAGGGCTCATACAATCAAAGACTCTTCTGGGTGACTACAACCTGTTGAGATCAAAAGAATGCATAAGTCAAAGTAAAACTACGCTAAGAGTTTTAACAGGGATCCTAACGGGACATTGTCGCCTGAATGGGCACCTGAAAAAGCTCAAAATAGTGGAGGAAGAAGAATGCAGATTTTGTGGAATGGAAGAAGAAACCTCCATCCACATACTTTCCAACTGCACAGCACTCCAGAATCCTAGAGCACAGCACCTGGGAGATTACTGGATAGAAGAGGAACATTTGCACAAGTTGAAGCCTGCAGACATCCTAAAATTCCTCCGGGAAATAGGACTCTCCTCAGAAACTGAGTAGAAGTAAGGGGGCACAACAGATCTTTTAGGTCTCAGTGAATGTCACCCCAAAAATCACACATACATGCATACATACTTTTTTGTGGGAAAATATCAATATAAAAAAGGGAAGAATAGAGCATAATTTTTCCCAGATAGGTGAAACGTGTTTTTCTGCCACTCAGCTGTATTGGGAGGCATGTTTAATATAAGGTACAAGGGAGGGTTCAAAGGATGGAAGTGGAGGAAGGACACTAAGTCAGCAGGAACCTCTGGAAATACTCACATCAGATCAGTCGACAACGGGGATTAAATGATTCAATAAATGATTTATACTTCATTTGTTTGAAAAAAATTATCATAATACAGTAAAATTATCAATGAATCTATTATACTTAAATTATGCAGAAGGTACTTATAGTTGATGATATAAATATTATAGACATAATCTATAGCTCATTATCAACATTTATTTAGAAAATTAACATTTCTTTGAGGCACTATTATTAATTTTTTCAACTCAAAGTATTTCGTTCAGATTCCACAACTACCCACTCAACTACTGTGATTTTGTACTGCCGTAAATTTTTATTATCTAGCATTAAATAGGTACCTTATACATAGACCGTAAGTTTTTGCTCCGTAGATATGTATATTAGCGAGTTTAATAGTCACAAATTATAATATAACTATAGTACAAACTTCGTTTTTTGTTATTAGAAAATAAAGTACATCAGCTGTAACAAAATAATACGTCTGCACATGTGTATCGTATGAAATTGTTTGAATGATCTATTGCCCGTGTAATACAGATTCCATTTTGGAGGAATTTTTGGCATAATACGGCTTTACATATAATAGTTATTTACATAATTTGTGGGATATGGACATTATTAACGCACGCATGTGAAGTTTGCAGTCGTGCAGTCTGCCGAGTCGTGTAATCACATAAGTGCGTTAATAATTCCTATCCCACGTATTACGTACAAAATTTTATCTACAACTGTTTATTAGTATTATTATAGTGTAACTATTGTTAATGTGATGACCCATATTTTTAATCCCTTCAAAGGAAAAAGCCGCCCAATGACGAGCATAATTTTTTTTATAAATTCGAATATTGTGAAATAATGCTTTTCAAATGTAATTTAAATTAATATAGTGGATTAAAATTAACCTGAATAAAATTTGTAATACAATTCAAGGTCATCACATTGACATTAGTTACACTATAATAAAAATATAATAAAATATATATTAAAATAAAATTTTATTAAAAAAAACTACAATCCAACGTATTGTTATTAATATTGACTGCAAACATGAGGTAATGTAGATCATATTTTGTGACCATAGCAGCAAAGACAAACAAAGCTGTGGAAATGAAATAAATTAGTTATGTCATCAAATTGTCAAAGTTGAATGAACAAAATCTATGAAAATAAGTTCAAGCCTCGGTTCAAGCGAAGACAATCTCCCTTCGGATATTGAAAATGCAGCTTCCTGTGTTATTTTAAATATTTAATTCGGGTATTAATATTTCTCTTGATTCTTATTATCGCACTAGTGCGGTAATGTATTCAAAAACGCACTAGTGCGGTGATATACGTCATTATGACACTGAAATTAGTGTCAAATCGTACCCGTTACCTGACAGTTGTAGATAAAATATTTAAAATAACGGGAAGAAATTATTCAGCAATCAACTGAAATAGAGCATTTTTGTTTTGTTCTTCCAATTGAAAAAACACATTGTTCAATCTTTTCTCCACCCCTATCTCTTCAAGTTTTATCATTTCATTAAAATATTATCTTTATTTGATTTTAATTCGTCAAAGTTTCCAAATGATTGAATGACCTGAGGTCGGCAAGACACCATAATCTATTGTTTATTTATGTATCTTTATCTTAACGTTAAACATTATTTGGATATTATTGAACTTTAAACGTTTTTGTTTTATCCACTGTCACTTTTGATTGAATGTAGAAAGGTCAAAGAAACCTTCTTCAGATTAATTCAAATCGATGTCTAATGTAAAAAAAACTAGTTATCGACACAGAATAATGAATACAGTGAACACGAAATATTTAATAAATGACTTTTTATTATCTCCAATAAAAACTAAAGTCGCCGTAAACCATGAGAATGTTAAATTAGGAAAAGGTGCCGAGCCCTTTGTCTATAAGTACGAACCAAGTTGACTAGAAAGGGATCGCAAACTTAATTTGGAAGACAAGAGTCCAATATTAGGGAGAAAGGGATGCTGATGAAGAACAGTCAATAGTTTCCGAATGAATAAATTGAAAAACAAGGGAACGATTCACGAAAATAGCTACAGTCGTGAGCGTATGCTGGAGTTCAGGGATAGTTAAGTTCGGTTTTTATAGAAATTCTGACACATTTCCAAAACTTATTGAAATCAATAAATCACCTTCAAACATTCAAGCTACCATCTTTTGATTATTTTATATACTGCAATAAATAATATTCAAAACACTAAATTTGAGTATTACCCGCACTTTAAAGTGGATTCCTGTAACGCAAATGTGCTGGAAATATTTGAAAAAAATAAACTTTCTCCAGTTTCGTGACGATTAACATTCGGCTGTATTAAATTCTCTTGGTCGGAGCGTTATTAAATCTCCCTTTAGCATAGTATTCAGTCACTTGTTTTTCAATTTTACGTTTGTATTATAATCAGAGTTATGCGGGAAAATTTACAATCATTTTTTTAATAACTTAACATATTAAACCAATAAATAGGTAGTATATTATACACCAAGGTGGTGAAGACTGATATTATTTACCGAGCGGTATAAGGTGCGAGGTTTATAAATGTCTTCACCACCATGGTATATATACAATTTTTCCCACTACTATTATAGCCGAATTTGAAACAAAAATTGAAAGTAATTCACCAACGCACCTCGAGAAGTGCTTACCCCGTGCTCTGGGACCCTATTCTCAAACCGTGACATATTTTGTCGCATGCGAGAAATCCTCTTTGTCGAATAAAATCTGAATATTCTTATTCTCAAGTGTCGCCTTCGCAAATTTTTGATAGACAAATTGTAGAATGGTCAAAGGCAGTTGCGAAATGTATAGGGTAACGTTATACAATGTCAAAAATGGAAACACTCAAAACATTGTTTAATACTTTTGTTAGGTTCTGTTTCAAAAATAGAGAGCTAATCATTATTCTAGAACCCTTAAAGAACAAGGGAATCGTGCAAGTGCATTCTCTTGAAAATTTTCCGAATAATAAGGCTCATTTTCTTTTTCTTGCATTAAATTTATTAATGTTTGTTTTTGGTTTTGGGTGCAATAATTTTTTTTGGTTTCACTTTCCATGTTTATTTTGTTATTCTTGTTCTACATTCGAGTAAGTACATTGTACATTCTAACTTCTAACAAATAACCAAATCATTACTGTCATCACAGATCATACTACTGTCATTTCATTATTTTACAACTTTACAAGAGAAGTGGCATGGAACACGATATAATATCAAAATTTCGGTGTTGCCAGTTCATGTTATTCGACAAAATTTATCTCATGCGACTTAGATGTCGAACCCATTTGAGAATGCCAGATGCCAATGTTGTGCGACAATTTCTATCGACATATGTCGAATACGACAAATGTCATTCGACATTCGAGAATAGGCCCCCTGACTGACAAAAACAGTCAGTTTTCGATATATTATCAACGTACTCGTTATGTCATCAGTCATTTTTGGTTGAGCGCGAATTTTAAACTAATAACATTTTTATTCAAATAATTTCTTGATAGGTAACTTCAAGCAGCAAATAGGTTGAAAACAATCTCCTAGGTATGCATAATTATGTTGCACAAGTTTTTGTTAAACTACTTTATCCCTGAATTCCCAAAATATTTGAATACGTCCATTATTGACCTAGTTTAATAATAGAAAAAATGATAACCACCAATAGAGAAATTCAACTTCTCAGTTGGTAAGAATGAGTAATAATTTTCAATTTCACATCTAGTAGGTAGTGGAGAAAGAGTTCATATGATGCTCCAGCCGTATTTGAAATATTCGGAATTTTTCATATAATGGCGTCCTGAAGCAACAAAATATTGATGGCCTCAGTGCAAAACGTCGTAACCCACCAAATATTAAAAAAAACGATTTTGGCGCTCAAAGCATTGAGTTGACCTTCAGATTCTGGCAAATCATCCTAAGCCACAGCTACCTAATAAATTCATTTCACCCGCTAAAACATAAAGTTCTATCGAAACCAGGAGGTTTTTTATTTGCACTGAACAATAATTGTAGTTATTGGGTATACGACGTTTTGCACTCAGGCCATCGATATGCCGTAGCCGTGAAGATAGTTGGAGCAACTAATTGTAGGCTTATGCTAGACTAAAATAGCTGCTACAGGTCAATACCGCAATAGTAAGGTTGATTCATATTAGGGTATCTTGAAGTAATTACTTCTTATTTTTTCCAATCAGCTTTTTTTAGCAAACTGAAACCGATTACTTCAACTTCCTTTCAACCAGCCGCCACAGGAAACAGACATTTTTTGGCTTTCAATACAAAATTTTATGTATTTCGACTGGATAATTATATAATTATAGGTTAGATAGATGAGAACAGACTAAAACTATCAAGCTCTGTTCATTCGCTTACAATATATTAGCCTTAGTGAATAGTGGGAAGCAGAATAGATCGATTGATTTTCAATTGTTCATACGATAGCACGATTATTTTGCGGTTTGATCTTGTGGTTCGGACTTAAATGGTAATGCGGAGCAGTACAACAGCGGTAGAATTAAATTACACAACGCATTCAACAAAAAAAATTTCATGTAATTTAAGAAAATGTACAGTATGGACATGTAAAACGATGTTCTTCAGTAGTTATACAATAAATATTCAGTATGTGAAGTATTTTCACATGAATGCTTAGTTCTTTAGCGATTGCTGAGACTGCTTTTCCATACAGATACTATCATTTGTGTTTAGCTGGACCAAAAGATGCACATTGCACTTCGTGCTTTGGACAAGTGACTCTGCCCTTCTCTTGTGGGCTCTGTAGCAGAATAGAGTCAGTCAAAATAGCGCTGGACAAAAATAGCAGTAGACAAAATAGCGCTGGATAAAAACAGCGCAGGTCAAAATAGCGCTGGACAAAAATAGCGCTGGACAAAAAAGCGCCGCACAAAAATAATGCAGAGCAAAAACAGCGGCAGACAAAATAGCGATGCACAAAAATAACGTTGCTATATTATTGTACTACTCCATAAAAGTAGACTATAATGCCAAATCAAGATAATTAGGAGTGAAATATTTTTCATGCAAAATGGTCAATTTAAGTCAATTCAACATCCCTTCCCGACCAGCTGACAGAGACCAAAGTATGTAACTGTCTATAACAATATCAGAAAATAAGGAAAAATAAGCAACGGAAAACAAATAAAACGACAATCAATATTGTTCATCATAACTCAACACATATCACTTCACAACCAACTGACAGATCAAAGTGTAGACAACTAGAATATCATTAAGGGCGGATTTATGCAATGTTCATTATCATTACATTTTCATCATAATTATTATAATTACATTTACAGTAGAAAAAGTTAATTACTCTAGTTTCCCATATTTGAATAGTTAATTCTCCAAAGATATTTCAACCGGCGCTATTTAGTTTTGTGCGGCGCAATTTTGTCCTGCGCTGCTTCTGTCCAGCGTTATTTAGACCGTTGCTGTTTTAACCTATGCTATGCTTTTTTGCTACAGATCCGCTCTTGTGATAAATGTATGTGTCCTTGTACTCAGAGTACGAATGTTCTGATTGCATAATTGGGATTTTGAAAAACAAATTATTGATTTTTCTTATGTATTCTTGAACTTTACTATCAATAATATTGATATTTGATGCGAAAAAAATTGTCTTAATTAATAAGGCTAAATTGTTTATAAATTATTGGAGAATTTTCACTAGGTATACTTTTATAATTTAGCATTTTTGCAACAATTTTAAAAATATTCTCACAACCCACACCAACTGTCTAGAAGACTGCTATTTCTGAAATTACTCACGATTGTATTTATTGAGCGACAAAGTTTTTATATATCCTAACTATTCTTTGTTAAATAAGAAAAGGCTGTTTATGAGTTAACGTTGACCACGGACATTGAATTTATCTCAATGATATATTGCCGTGGACATTTCGCTACACAAAATAAAATGAACAGAATGGAATATAAATATTTGTAGGAACTTTTATTGCTATTAAATCATTCGGTTGTTTGCGATGCATATGAATTCAAAAATGTTTGCTTTGTATATATTAGAAATTGATAGCTCGGCTTTGTGTAATAGCGGAATTTATTATTAGTATTGTTGTAAACCAGAGATGAGAGGAAACTACATTAAATTTCGCCATTTCGTCACTAAATATGCATTGAAAATGTTAAGCCTTTATAATCTCCAAGTGAAGAATTCACGTTTATTATTGTGACACGCAACTGTCTACCTTCTATCTATGCTGCCTACTGAATAAATCAGAAAATAGAAAAATAAAAGGTAGAACGTGTCGCGGGACACACGGTAGGAACTTTAGTTCCTTTTAAGCAAAAATTATGTAATACATCGGACGTTATGGATAAACAATTTTCATATTCCTCGGTGGTCTAGTAGTGAGCAAACCAGACTCTCACGCGGTAGACCCGGATTCGATGAATCGATGAATCGTAAACGAGAGAGAGACTCAGGAGAGAGCATACGCACGCAAGCAAGGCACATAACGAATCAACGTAACATAACGTAACGGTCAGATCTCTTGCGTCGCGACCCCCTGTCGCTCAAACATAACCTGACGTAAAGAACTAAAGTTCCAATAACTAAAAACAGGAGCACAAACTTGTATAGGAAAAATGTCGAAAAAGTGTCCGCGAAAAGCATTGAATAGTAGATGGCGCGAGAGTAGCAAATTGGTCTGAGGACAGAGTGAAGTATACCGACCAAGTTAACCTAGCAAAATCTCATAAAAGTTGATTCTAAATTAACAATAAAATTGTAGAAACGAGTGTTGTGAAAAGTTGTCAAGCTAGACTAAAATGATAAAGAAATATCACCGGATAGGCATTATCTGTAACAACAGAAAAAACCAGTAATTGATGGGTACATATTTGTGCATAATGTGTAGTAATATGAGGAATATTGTTTATTCATTACTATTTTGCAACACAATTATATAAATATATTGAAGAAACTTACCTTTAACCAAACATAGCACCAGCTACGCGAGATACTTATTTTTCCCTTGGTATTTGCTAAAACCAAGCGTAAAATGTAACCTAGTTAAAATAAACAAACCATCTTTATTTACATAACCTTAAATAATTTACCATGACATTCCAACTAAACGTTTCAGACCAATTTGCTACACAAGCGCCATCACAATTTAACGCATTTCGAGGACACTTTTTATATACAGAGTTTGTGCTCCTTATGTCTAGTCTCCATGCTAAAAACTTTGACATACACTGACGTTTAATTGAAATATCATCTTGAAGCGTCAAAGTTATCTAGTGACAGATGGCACCAAACGTCAAAAGTCGTGGCGTCAATAATTTTCTGTTCTTAGGTTGCTAAACAATACTTTCCGCCCTATTTTTGTTGTTTATATAGTGTTCCTGTAAGGTAGTCGAAACCATATTTTTTATCCTTCTATGTTTAATAACAGCACTGTACGTCTGTAGACACGACTATAAATTTCATATTCTAACTGTATTCTAAATATACGACAAACATCGTATATACCTTTTACCAGACATTTTTACCGGAATACTATAAAGACTCGCATTCAACTAATGTTATTTATTCTACGGCCGGGGGTGTTTACACAATTGTTTACATTGCATACAATATAAACAAATTCCTCTCTTATCTAGAGCGGCATCCTCGAGTTATGTAGGGCCATGTGTGGAACATACAGTGTTTAAGAAATTATTAATAGTAATACCTGAACGTTATACAGTGTATGTTTTAGTTGTATGAATAGTATAGTCTAAGATTGAAGGTAATAAAATTATGTAAATTATTGAAAAAAGTCAAATGGCGATTGAAAAAGAAAAAATGAGGTTTTGAAGGGGAGGAGCTTCCAAACTTCTACTTCCCAATAAGTGGCTCTTCCCTTCCTGGCTCAATACTCACACGTTAGGACTTTTGAAATGTACATACTGCAAGCACATCATTTTAAGGAAATTACTCTAGTACTTGTTCGTACAGTTTCATTAATTAGTGTGATACATTCTCGGATAAATCTCAGTAGGTCTGTTATAACAGAAGATACCGGCAAAAATTAACTATATAAATATAATATAATTAGTTTCAATGTCAAACACACATGAAACACAAATTCGTTTCGATATTTTCCATTGCAACACGTAACTTTACGAAGAAAGGTCGTCTAACTACCTACTCATATACAGATCGCGAAAAGTCTATTCGACCCATACGATTTACACAAGTACGTCAAAGAAAATATGAGAAAAACTACTTGAAAGAGAGAGAATAATAATTATTGGAAGTCAGCGTTGGGCGGGTCTTCAACTCCAGCTACCAATCTGATGTGAAAGCAGCGTTGCCAGTTTGGAATGCTTGGTCTTTTTAAGACAGGATAAAGCGGTATTTAGAGGGAGAACATCGAGATTGGTAATATTAATGACTTTTGAAAAATAAGTGAGATGAACACAAATAAGAATAAATTAATATAGTTTAGGAAAAAAATTGGACAAATTACAATCTGCAATAAATAAAATCTATACACTGCTTTCGATTGAACAATTATTGGTATTTAACATTGTTGCCGACAAAAATTGGGAATTACGTTCACAAATGAATACATTTGGCAACAGCTGACTGCAAACAATGATTCCTCTCTTTCAAGTAATTTTTCTCATATTTTCCTTGTCGTACTTGTGTACACTAAATGCCTTTTTTCTACTCACTGACTTCTTCGTAAAATTATTCTCTTGAAATTCAATTGCATCTGAAATATATTATCTAGTTTATCCAATAAAATGTGCCCAACTTAAGAAACATCATAAGACGAATATATAAAATTTCCCCCACAAGATATTGATTATATCGAAGATTACCAACCGGCTAGTCGCCTTTAAAAACCCACTTCCAAAAATACATAACCTCCATCTTCATTAACGTATTGAATAATTCCAAGTTAACGAGCATCTTACAACCATAGCTCTTACAAATATGGATATCATTATACTTTATGTCTTTTAATTGATTGCTTTTCATATTGAAGTGATCGGATCGAATCGTCAGATGATGCATGACTAAAACGTTTTTTTTATTGACCGATGATTATTTATGGGTAATGAGTGCAATTTATTTAACGTAAAAGTGAATTTATTGTAGAATTTCAAGTGCAAAACTTACAAAAAATTATAATTTCCTGATCTTATTACCAATATTTATCATAAATTCCAAAATTTCACAAAATTCTCAATCTCAAAAAAAATATTTTTTCTTATTTTGACATATAAAGTGACACTTTTTAAAACTGATTGACATTATGAAACCTGTTACTTTTTGTAACTAGTTGCATAAAGGAAAATTTCAAAATTAGTGACAAAAAGAACTATTCTATTTATTAAACTGTTATTAATACAAGTTAAAAACATAAATTATAAATTAATTAATTATTATAAATATTGATAACACAATTATTGCAATTATTCAAACTAATTCCCGACGACATATTTTTTTCATTGCTCGAACTTGCTGTTATTTGGGAAGCTGCGCACATCGCATTAGATGTTTCACCAAATATTTCTTGCGCTATAAGTTTTTTAATATTCATGGAATTTTCAACATATCCCTCCGCAACAGAGGTAGATTTCCAACCTCCATGCCTCTTTAATTTTAAAATATCAGCGCCACTGTCTGCTAGGAAAGTGGCAGAGCTTCTTCTGAAGCAGTGGCCAGTATATAGAACAGGATTTGAAAGACCAAGAAATTGTGCAATAACTTTTGGCCTACTGCTAAATGTGTTAACTCCCACAGGATTTCTGGTACATTTTCCATTCGCATATTTTACAAAAAATCTGTTGTGTTTAAGAACCTAGGGACACAACTTAATATATTTTCTTAATATTTCAACAAGATTCGTATGTTCAATGTCTCCAGTGGTAATTGCAAACTGCCGTATAACTTTTGTTTTTGAAGATGGGATATCAACACGAAAATGGCTTCCTTCGTCTATAACATTTTCAACTGGAAGAAATGTTAATTCTGCTTTTCTGCATGCTCCTGCCATTCCAATTATCATTGCAACCTTAGCCATTAAGTATTCTTTGTCATCAGCTTCCACTAAAATTTTGGCAAAATCTTCTTTAATAAAAACTTTAAACTTTTTAGCACTGTGCCAAATGCTACTATGCTATGCTATGCTACCAAATATGTATATTTTTTAATATCAATATTCCTTTTCAGATTTAGTTCAGACCTTAACATTGAGTAAAGTGTCCATAATGTGGAAACTTTTAGATCTTTCTTTCCCTCAAAATATGCAAGTAGAACTTTCTCATTAACATGTTTAATTTTCTTCTCATCACACCACGTAACAAATTTTTCGTATGCCAAATCATAAACTGCCTTTGACTTTTTGGGAATTACTGATAATAGAGCATTACCTGCTGCCTCTTCAATATCGCTTGGTAACTCTTCAGAACTTGAATCACTCATTTAAAAAAAATAAAACTAAAAATATATCAATCTCGCTAAAAACCTTCCGTTTAGACTTTTTTACAAAATGTCAAACTGACAACTAACATGAAGTAACAGCAACAAACTAAATTTATGTTTTCCAAATTTTTATAAATTATATTAAATTTTATATTTTTATTACTTTCTTCAAAATTAGAAAAAATCTTGTATGCAATACGTTACGAAATGAAATTTTGTGTAACTTGTGATCTCCCGCGTTACACAAAATTAGGCATTTCGTAACTGATGGCATAAATAGCTATTATATTATAGTTTGTCTTGAAGTATATCGTCTCCGCTTTTGACGGTAATCATATAAATATGACCATTTACGACCTTTTTAATTTAACCTGAAATGAAACCCTACAACAGTCGAATGATAAGGCAAGGGTGGGCCTGGTTGTAGTTTATTTAACTTAATAGTATTTAATAATCGCTCATTTGGGAGGAAAAAGGAAAAAAATTGAAAAGATATTGAATAAAAAACAAAGGATGTATAATAAAAATGCAAAATGATAGATACTTGTGAATTTGATCCTTTTTAAAATAATTTAAAATTGTCCGCCTCTGGCGATCTCTTCTACAGCAAATATTGGCCATATGATTTATTGCAATTGGCCCATTAATCTTAAGATTGCCGGCAGAAGCGAAGACGATATACGTTGAGGCAAACTTACTTAAGTAAAATAAGGGTTGTTCATTCAACCCCTTCAATATTTAGCAAGAATGTTGACAAAAACCGGTGGTTAGTCGTTGTATCTTTACTTCAATTTTACTCAGCAAATTTTAAGGAACGTATCTCGGTGTTGGTTAATTTTGCTGTAGGAAAGATCCATCATAATTTCCTATCTTCATAATATGCTTGAATTTAAAAATATCCTGTGAGGTAATTCAAAGTTAAAGCAATTCTTCTCAAAACTATTACTTCCAGTATCTGAAGGACGTATAATATGCGATTTTAAAGTCCTTAGCCAAGATAAATGATTAAAATCTTTCCTAATCCCAATTACGTATTTTACTAACTTTTAATAGTGAGAAAAACTTATCCAATTAAAATTGCAATTATCCACTTTTTATATATATATTTTTTATTGTGGTTGTTGTGTATTGAACTTCCAACAAGTTTTCGAAGAACCATGCAGATGCTTTTCAAGATGCCCATTGATAAAATCTTTGCAATTAGATTGCACAAGAACATTCTGGTTGTAATGTATGGTTAGTTTTTTTTGCTAGTTGTATTGAAAACGATTAAATGGAGGCTTAACAAAGTTCAATTTAATTTGTATTTAATTATCCAGCAAGCATACCTACTTTATATTAAACTGAATTTCCACTTATACAGAGCTCCCAAAAAGTATTCAGCAAAAAGATATCGCTGTTATATTTGTTGGTTGAAAATTTCTTGAAAATTGATGAATAACATATTCATATAATTGTCTTCAATATTTAGCATAATCTCTCATACAGTTAATCCAATGATCCTTTGATAATTTTATGTTATCCCAGTCATGAGATTCTGGATGCTTTGCGAAATACACTTCCAAAGTTGAAGTCTTCATTCGACCAAACACGCCTCTCACAAGAAAATTGTTTCAGGTTTCCGGAAAAATAGTAGTGCCGGGAGCACTGCAGACTGTTGTCTTATTGCTACAGTTAATATCTTTATGCTATAAGTATTAGTCCTGTAGTCGTTAATTCTGACAAATTGTAGGATAGCATAAATCTTTGTCTAAAATACAGGGATGTGTTCTCGAGGAATGTTTCAGTATACAATTTGTACAGTTTCTGTATAGTTTGGCTAAAATATAGATGTTGTTTTGTAGATATGCCAACCCTGTTTGACTTTTAAGTATAATTCAATATCCGTCGGGGCCTATATCCAGGGAAGTAGTTGTTGCTTCTTATAGTTCAGTCAGTCCAGACAATCAATTGATTATAATTCCAAAAGTTTTCAAATTTTGACGTAAGGTCGGGAATGGTATAAAAACAAACTATGAAATTTTGCAACCTTGTCCGAAGTCCGGAACATTGTTAAAATTGCAATTAAATTAATTTTTGCTGTATGGTCGTGAAAAAAATTCCAAAAGTTCTGCAAACTTGGGGAAGTTTTCGATATAATATTCCATATCACATATTAAATTTGCAACCAATCTAAGTGTACGGAACATTTTTTGTTATTAAAAATTAATGTTTTTTTTTTATTAAACTGAAGGAAAACGTTCCAAAAGTTCTGCAAAT